>APFE030368250.1:224984-291830 GCA_000404065.3 Pinus taeda
GTGGGGGAAATGAAATGATGGGGGCCTTGTTGCATTGTTGGTGACCGTTTCTCCTCAAACACACATAAAATAGACATAGATGCTTCATTCTCTAATGGTGGGGTATGATTTGATGGTTCGGTATACGATTTGATTAAATCAGAATTCTTAGCAATACATCGGCACATGAATCCTAATAAAGAATGAAATCGAGAATGGTGGGGAAATTGTTGCACATGAGGATTTCTTGCAAAAATATGGCAAGTGTGATATTTGTGCCTGGGTCTAGTGCTTTGAGCGATGCAAGGAACCATATATAATCGGTTAAAGGTTCTTAATTTGGGGCATTGGTTGATCAAATGTTCTGGTACGTCGCATAAAGCGTAAGTGGGTGCTAGTAGGGGTGTTTCTGGTCTGGGTTGCCTCTGATCATGGCAAGAGGTTGATGGACCAGAGTAGGGCTAAGAGAAAGAAGCTTCTTCCCGTATGACATAAAAAATGTTTTTGGGTCCATCCTCTGTTGGGAGTACTGGGGTATTGGCTCCTTCTAATGGTTCATTAATACTATCTTGAAGGAGTGCGCTTAACATCTCTTAGTATCAAGGGATCTTAGGGAAATAATGAGTGTACTTCCTATATTTTTCACATATAGTGCATGCATGATTAGTACACAATAATTTATTACGCAATGGCAGATCCTTTTCTCATTTTCGTGGAGTTATGGTTACTAGTGTTTTTGAAGCATGTAGAAGATTTTTAAGCTTGTTTAACTTAGGGAATTTGTTGGTGGGGTGCCCCATAGTTTTACACAATGCACAAGGATGAGGGACCCTAGAGGAGGGACTATTTGAAGCTTCCACATTTTTGCCTTTTTTCTTATTCCTTTTTCTAGCACTAGCTAGTGTCGGTGTAGGCATTTCTTGTGGTGTAGATGTTGCTTGCAGTTTCGTGCTATCCCGAGGAGGAATAAGTCTGACATTTGTTGCAATGATTCCTGTGATTGCTGACGTGGACTAAGGGGCCAAATACCATATCGGTATCGTGAGATCCGTGTGGGGAAATGAGAGAGTTGTGATGACTTGGTGTGATACGAAACCAGATGGGGGATATAAGAAGGGTGTGTGAGTGATGGAATTTGATAAGATAGTCAGATTGGTAAAAACATTGCTATTAGTATCCGGAACTGGTGCTTGAGCTTAGGGGGTGTTTGATGTGGTCATCATGCACATTGGTGCTCCTGTGGTTGGGGAAATTTCCTCTATCACTGAAGGGTATCCTGGGAAAGTCCCTAGGAGTGTGGATGCCTTAAACTGGTAAGGGTTGAGTTCAGTGTAAGTGGTGATCCAATCATGAGAAGATGAGACTAAAGGTAGCACACTGTTAGACGTAGGTAGTGTCTTCTTCTCACAATATGTGAGTTGATCTATCGTAATGATTTTTCCGTCATGGGGGAAAATAATTATCCTAAACATAGAAGAGGCGACTGCTAACATCTCGTACATGTAACTTTGACCCAATAGGATATTATAATCCAGTTGGGCATCTAGTAATTCCATATCTATTAGCATGATTTTTTTCAGTTAGCTGAACTGACATGCTAGGGTATGGTGCTATGAGGGTTGAGGGGCGTCTATCATATTATCTAAGTGTGATGTCAGAAGGCTTGAGTTCAAGGGATCCTAGTTTCTGCCAAATTTTTTTGGACATTATACATCTAGATGCCCCTTCATCGACAATGCAAAGGTGGATGGAAATGTTTTGGACTGAGACTGACATTTGGAAAGCAACAACTAATGGTAGTCACGGGTTAAATTTATCTAAGTCAAAGACCATTAGGTGAGAATCGAATGGGTCGATTGTGCCTATAGTGGAAAGTAAGAATTTAAGATGGGTTGGGCATGTTTGCAAGATCTCTAATGCTAAGATAGATGATGATGATTATGCTAAGTCGTCGACCATTTTTGTCATAGGTTCTATAAGAGGTTAAGGAATGGTCAATGATCATGTGGGTATTTTCATGGTCGAGGCGGAAGGATTTGGCTTTGGGGTAGCTTTATATCTTCTATTTCATGTTTACAGGAGGATATATTCTCCTTTCATGAAAATGTCGGCATTAAAGTTGTTATGGGGGTTCCCTCTAGAAGGAGGTGGGTGGGATGATTGTTGTTGAGTGTTAACCATTCCTCGATGGAGGAAAGGGTCTTGAATTAGTGCATTTTGTTGACCTCCTTGCCCCCTATTGCCCTGTATCCTTTTTAACTCAGGGAGTTGAGGAAAATGATGGGTATAATGACTATATTCCACATATATATCACATGAATGATTAGTCCATAGAATTGTGTTGTTTTCTTGCTTCATTGGCTTTTTATTGGTCAATCCATGGTTTCGGTTAGGGTTTCCCCTTCTCGGTGCTGGTGGGGGTTGCTAGTAGTTGCAGACCCCCTGTTTGGGTACTCCCTTTGGTTTTCTCTTTGGTTTTTTCTCAGCAACATTAGGTGGGTTAGCTGGATTCAATTTCTCCTCTGATTAGATGCTTGCTCAACATTAAAATCCATCAAAATTGAAGAAAAAAAAGGCACAAAAAAGCCCTAAAATTTGACAAACTAAATAAGAATCATATCACCTATCCTAACTTTCTGAAATCATCTGACGAATCTCAATCTAGATCTAGGATATTGCCAACGCAGGTCTCATTTCTTAACTCCCTCATCTCAAAATAAACTAGGCCGCATTCAAAATACAATTCGGTGGAAGGAATTGTCACTCAGGCAAACAATATTGTTCAAACAATGACATATGCATAAGTGGCCTCAGAATCCGTGAAAGCATCCCTCGAGTCGCTATTGAAATAGGTAAACACCCTAACAACATTAACTGCGACGAGGGTGGGAAAATTAGTGATAATTAGATCCCTACTCTATCCTCTAATCCTACCTCCTCCGGATTTTTTCACCCCCTTATCCCTTGAATTTACCTCCATGACCCTCCATTATAACACGAGCCCTAAAATCATTAAACCAGCTTCATGAAATCATCCTCAATAAATAAATAATTTTCATAATCACTATTTCAACATATTTCATAAATTTGAATTTAATGATTTTAATTCACCAATCTCAATCAACACATTCATTAGGCCGGTTCCATAAATATTCATTATGAATAAATAATTTTCATAATTACAATTTTAATATTCACATTTGTTTAAAAAAAATAAAAAAATAATATATATATATATATATATATTTATATATATATTATATAGTATATAATAAAATTTATAGACATTCAATATTCATTTACATATACATTAAAAGATAAAAAGGGTAGTATATTCTATAACAATAATTCATTGAATTAAACCATAATACTCATTTTTTAAAGATTATTAGTAAGATGATCCTACCACATAATATTAATTTGCTATTGGAATATAATGAAATTTATAATTGTGACATTATTCACATAATTTTTTAATTTAAAACATAAAAAATCTCATTTAATTAGAAAACATAAAATTGTATTTAATTTAAAAACATAAACTGTATTTAATTTAAAACATAAATATTTTTAATATATTAATCTATTACATAATATTATATTTATATTAATTAACATTTTCTCATTTAAGCATAACTCAATCTAAATAACATTCATTTACCAAATAAATTAAATAAACTCAAATCATTAAAATCATAAATTTAATAAACCAATTAATTATATACATAGCTATTAAAAACTAAAATGAACTATATCATTACCCAAAGTGTCGGCTAACATTCACTCCCATCCCAACCCTAGCCGTACTTATTAAAACCTACTGAGTTCTGACTTATTCACTCATGGATCTAATTTCGTGATGATGCACCATAGAGGTTGGTTCAAAATGTCGATTCCAAAAAACCTAAATGCGATGACTCCGGAAGACAACACTACACAGAATATAGATCGTAGAAGCCCCAAATCAACAATGCTCCTCTGATTATTGTTGTGGAGTGAGAGAAGGTTGCAGTGGATTAACCCTTGCATTATTTTGTGTTGGTGGGTTATTTTGTTGTTGTGCGGGGAAAGGAGAATACTAGTTTCCTTGTCCCTGATTGGTATATGGATTCTGGGAAGAGGACATTACGTCTATATTCCTAGTGGAGTACTGGTTTCCCTGTGGGGGAAGATATGAGCCTCCATGAGGGGGATGATATTGGTCAACCCTACTAACCACATTGTGCATCGGTGTGGGTTGCCTGGGGTTGTATCCTGTATCTTGAAATGGTGGTGTGTTTTTCATAGCATGAAATTCTAAGCCATTAAATGAGTATCGAGGGTACTGGTAGTTATTGCTGAGTTGGTTTTTGGTTATGGACACAATCAATCCATCAACAACATTAGATGCGTCTAGTGTCTCTTTATAATTTTGCAGGCATAGGGGCATCTGCAAGCATATGATAGATGTATCCGGACTGGGTGTAGATAACCTCTAATTGTTGAGATTTTCTTATGGCTTCTTCCTCATTATGCGGGGATGAATTTTTGACATATTTTTAAATTTCCAATTTGAGGGATCTTAAAAAAAAATCGAGGAGGAATTTTTCTTCAAACTGTGCTTTACACAAGCTACGACGTTTCCACCATTCATGTATATGCTTCGATATGTGGGTAGGAGGAGTTTGTTTGAAGTGGGTGAGGAGTTCTAGGCCCGAATCATGACGAACTAGAAATTGGAAAAAGGTGAGGAAAGTTGTAGCTAATGAGCTAGAGTTTCCATGTGATGTATAAGGGTTGTCAACGTACCATTTTGCTGCATGCCCAGTAAGGGTGTGTTGAAATAGTTGTAATCTAATAGTATTGTTGTCGATGATACTATTAGACGAACACCATAGGTGAAAAGTCATGACATGGTTTCTTAGGTATTTCCCTGTTTCCCTTCTAACTTTGGAATGTTCAAAGGGAGATTACATAGCTAGCCAATTATGTCCATGGGTGATTGGATCATTGGTTAACTTTCTTAAATCTGGTAGGTTTAAAGAAGCTAAGAATGGGATTTCTGAGTCATCTGCCATCGTGAAATGATTTTAGATAACTATATGTAAGTGGGTCCTTTGTGGGGGAGTTTCAGGAGAACTACCTCAGGTGGGTGTGTCACGGATTGTCTGGAGGAGTGGTGTGTGGGCTCCCCAAAGGGGTAGCACGTGGGGACCCTTGTGGGGTGGTGAAGGGTGTAGTTTGAAGGGGAGGGGTCCCTCACAAAGATACACCAACAAAGGTAGATCCAATAATGGTGGCTATGTGACGTCCTCTATGCCTAAATGACGGGAGTCCTGGAATGCCTCCAGATAATGGGGGGAGGTTTAAAAAGCATCTAAATCGATGGGCAATCGTGGGGTCCCCTATGGTGTCAATTAGAGTGTGTGCTACTTTGTGTATGGTGAGGTAAGGAGATAAATATCAATGCAATAAAATCACATACATAAAAAAAAATAAAAAAAAAGTGGTTACTATTAGCTTCCTATACCAATAGGTTTCATTTTTCATGATTGACTGGAGAAGTGCCAAATATGTTCATCCTTTCCATGCTACAAAGGTTTCATATTTTGAAGGATTTCACTATGTACAGGTGGTTGACTCTTGCTACAGTTGATGAATAGCCAGACAGCCTAATCCTAGCTAGATCATGTTTGAATTTACTTGTCTTAGAATAGAGAATAAAGGTCTGTACAAATAGCTCAAGCTTGGCAGACAAGTAGTTAGGTAGAGAAGCAAAGGGTCTCAACAGCTTAATCTGAGCCTTGGAAGAGATAAGGGTAGACTTAGATAGGAGGGCAGGAGTCAGGGTTTGCTAGTTCAAATGCACCCAATGAAAATGAAGAAAAAATGTTAAGTGGTTACAAAATAAATGGAGATAAGGGTGTACTAGGCTTATGAGCAAATTGGTCCTATTGCAACAAGTTTCATGTCATAAAAATCATAAGGTGCTATGGCAAGGTGGTTACAAAATAAATGGAGCATGACTAATTTCCCTCCTCATTTTTCCAAAGAACCCTTACTAACATCCCCCAAGGACAATGAGATTTGCTCACTGCCCTTAGTCCACTTCATTTCATGGAAAAAACTAAGTGAAACTATGTTTTCACCTAGGCAAAACAAGCCACATTTCTTGTGTAAAATGTCTTTATTCCATTTTGCCAAGTTTCCTATACTTTATAACTTGGTATCCTTTCATCCCCCCCATGCCTATGTTTTCACTCTATAAACTTAGCCTAATTCATACATATGTATCCCACATAGTCATATTAACCTACTAACACTATTATATAGCTCCTATGTGAATATTCCCCTCCCTTACTAGGTAAAAATACACCAAAGCCCTAAATATCTAATACCCCGACCTTTGGCTAACTATAGCTATATTTTAAATTTTTTAGGGAGTTATTGGTACATCTGAGGCCAATAACAACCCTCCACATGCCCTGTCGGGACTTGTTTAGCCTTTGGCTAAATAAATAACTGAAACCCACATATTAAACCCACAAAACCCATTTAACCAAAGTCTAAAATACACCGCAAAACATTAGAAAATGAGAAATACTACCGCGGGTCCCCACTGATAAACCACTGCTACCTCCATCCCCCGCTAACCGTCCGATCATCACTGACAGACCCAACGGCTGTTGGCGATATCAGAAGCCCTCATATGCCGAACTATAGCATCTGGGGGATGGGTGGTATTTCCGCCACACCGAGGACGCGTGTCAGGCGCCCAGCGTGTTCGGAGCCCCCTCCTCCAAAACCACTTCCCTCCAAAGGTGGTGCGGGGAATACCGCTTACCACCCCACTGCCTCCCCACTGACATCATGCTGACATCACCTGACACGTCACTCGCCACGTCACATGCCACGTCATCTTCCGTACCTCGCTACACGACAAAATTACATCATGCTGACGTCATCAGACCAAAGCGCACCAAAACCAACCAAAGTCAAAAATTTGGGTAAAAAGGGGTAAAAACGCTATTTTCACCCATTTGTCTTTGTTTTCTCCACGCTACTAGTGCATGCTAATTTACGCCCAAAAGAGCATTTTCACCATATAGTCCGCCACCCAGCAGTTTTTACTCCACAACTCGGCCCCTCGGCTCATTTGGTCACCTGCAAATTGACCATTCCGCCGTGAAAACATGTATTTACACAAATCTACTCCCGAACCCTGTTTTTATTGATTTTCACTGTAAAATTGCCCACAGAACCCAGAAGTTGAAGAAGAAACACTGTGTTGCTGCAAAAAATACCCACCATAACCTCTGTCGTGCCAAATTTCACCACAAATCCGCACACTGAGCTAAAATTGAGCTCCTTCGGCCTTGCAAATTCTCCAAGAAACCCCGAAAACTGCCTTTTGTCCACAATTGTCACCCATTGTGCCAAAGAAGCCCACAAGTTCTGTCTCTCCATCTCATTTATGTCCCCGGAGCTAAATTCAAGCCAACAAACCAGTTTCACGGTGAAATTCCTAGAGAAAATCCATAGAGTTGTTGTTTGCCTGTTTTGCTTACACAGAGCCAAAAAATTCAAATTTTAAAAAGCAATAGAATTTAGCCATGGAAGGCCCAGTAGCCTTGAATATCACTCCTCTTAATGCACCTCACAAGGAATTGGAACATCTGCCCTTAGATGATAAAGACTATCTAATCCAAGACCTAGTAGGCTACCAAAACAATCTGCAAGCAGTCTGTGAGCTCAAAAACAGTTACTTAAAACAAAATGATGTCTATGGCATATGGGAATCAAATCTACCCATATACTACCTCCCCTTTGTCAATATTTTCCCTGAGATAATTCACCTCTCCTGTGAGAACTATGAGCCAACTAAAAGGGCAGTTAAGACTCCATCTGGAACTACCCTCTTTCATATTACTCCTGACTCCATAAATCAAATGTTGAACTTCAAACCAGCCCACCTCCAGTTTCCTCTTACTATGAAATTCTTGCTGGATGAAGGTTCCAAACTCTCCAGCTCAGAGATAACTAGAATTTCCCAAGAAGATCGCCAGCCTAAGGAGCCACCTCCTTTTCACTATGCATCTTTCAATGAAGTGGGTAGATTAGTTGTTGATATGATATCTTTTGTTCTGGGGTTCAAGACAAGTGAACATATTGTATGAAACTATATTGGTTTTAATGTCTATATTTACCCCAGGGCAGCCCCCTGCTGTCAAATACAACTATGCCAAATTTATTGCCAACAAGATACATGACCAATTTTTGAATCTAGACAGGGAGGGAATATTTAAATGTTCATCCTATATCTATCATCTGTTCTTATATTATCAACCAGATATTTTCCAATTCCCCATTAGAAAATTGGACCATAAAGGGGAAAAGAGGTTTGTGATTTTTTGGACCTGAATCTTTCATGAAGTTTGCAGCTCTCCCTACTCTTATTGTGAGTTTATTGATATGTTTGTATATGCAGTCTCTTCTCTCCTGATGAGAACTCCTCCTCCTAGACTGAAATATGATATGCAAAAGATACTACAGCTCTCCAAAAGCTATAAAATAGGTGACTGGTACTTTTACCAGAATCACACTATCCTCAGGATATATGGCTATGAGCTATGCCCCTACAGGCTGCCAAGATATGTGCTTATGAGATTGTTTCCCTTGGAATATTTCAGGAAATTCATCAATTTAGATTTGACTCACTTCCATAGCACAAAGAAAAAGGCCTAACTGAAACTGAGAGACCAGTTAGGCCTCTATGTCATGAACAAGAAAGAGGGATGGGAGGATGCTGATGAAATATTGGGTCAAACACTCAGACTAAAGAGAAGATTTTGGTGGGCACCCTATGACCCAAATGGCTTTATCAATGCAAGAAGGGTAAAATATAGGTTGGCACCCTATGAACATTACAACATCCCTGAAATAGAATAGTTTTCCAACGAAGATGAGTGAGTGGAGGGCACACTAGTTGAAGAGCTCACTGAGGAAGAGAAAATGGAAGAAGCTATGAAAAATCTGGAAAAAACTCTTGACTTAGATTCTTTTGGGCAGGTGTCCTTCAAAATACCACAACAAACTGGGGAAGGCTCATCAACTGCTACAAATTCACAACAATTTGCCCAAGAAAGGACTACGCCAACAGCAGGGACAACAAAGGGCAAGGATATAGTAGTTGCGGAGCAAGAAACGATGGAAGAATAGCCAACTATCTCAAAGGAACACAGTCAAGGGCAAGCCCCTTCACTACAGGCAGAAGCACCAGAAGTACCAGCACTGCAGACTCCTCTTCCTGAGGAAAGAAGTAAGAAAAGAGACCGAGAAGAGACCACACCTGCAAGTGGGTCAACAAAACAGCAAGAGGCCAAAAGACAAAGGGTAGATCCTCTACCTGAAGAGGACATTGTGGAAGAAATAACTGAAAGCACAAGAGGAGAGAGGGCCATCAGCCAATGGACATCCACTAGCTCTCACAGGCAAGAAGTGGAGAGGCAGCATGGGATGGAAGTTTCCTCCTCAAGGTCGAAAACTAAGAAACGGTCTGATATCAAACAATCATTTATGGAGATTAAGACCCAAAACGAGTCATTGAGAATTCAGCTGTATGATCAATTTCTCAAAATGACACCCTCCAAACAGCAAAGACTAATGATAGCTTATGACATTAAGGAGGAGAAGATGATTTTAACTCATTTTAAGCCTAAGGTTCAGCAACCACAATCTGTAGCTGACTACATAAGGACCAATCTAGAGGTCCTTGCCAAAGATATACACCCAATGGACCAAATATAATTGCACAAACAAATGGTGAAATGGTCTATGTTACATTGGCAGACAAGGAAATGTTGGCCCACCAATTGAAAGAGTCATTAAGTAATACATCTCCTCAATTGGATTTGGAGAAGATCTCTTCTTTAGCCAAAGATAACAGAATAAATACTTTGGAAGAAATAATTATTGTGCTGGGACATGATCCCAAGGATGCCAAGGGCATCAAAGCATTGATAAAGAAGAAGGAGGAAGATATTTCTGCTCTTAGAAAGCAATTGAAGCTGCCTGTCACCATGCAGCCACAAACAACAGAACTAACACAAGAAAAAGCAGAAGAGGATGTAATGGATTTTCTAATGAGGATGAATCAAAGGCTAATTCAGACAGAGCAAGGGTTGGAGAAAGAATTGCAAGCCAAGCAGGGAGAGTTGACCTCCCAGCCACCTGAAACAACTCCAACAATTATCTCTTCTCCCCCCACAGTCACAGCAACAATCCCTCCCACTGAGCCAACATCAACAACAGGTACAACAGCTACAGATGCTTCAGCGGTGGCAACAACAGAGCTAGAGACCAACATGATGATGGAAGAAATGATGAAGGCAGTGAAAGAGCTAGAAGCTCAAATGTCAGACCTCAAAGAGGCAAAAGAAAGACTAGCCAAGCTAGAGGTGAGCTATGACAAGTCAAAAATAACAGTGGCAAAGAAAACCAAAGAGGTGAAGGCCCTGGAGAACAAAGTGAAATCATTGGAAAAGGATCTCACCTTGCATAAACCTCTAGCAGACATTAAAATGATTTTGTGGACCAAGATTGGCCAGTCTATTACTGACCAATGGCAATAAATTCAGACAATCCATGAAAAAATTGAATTGATAGAAAGGGCCCAAGTAGAAATTCAAAGGGCTAGGGCATCATTGGGAAATATGCCTAAGAAGGCCAATAGATTGATCTATTTTTTGAATACCCATACCAAAGAGCAGCTAGCAGCTTTGGAGATCACGGACAAGACATGCACCATTTTGACAGTGAAAAAGGTGCTAACAATGAGAAATTTTGTACAGACTTTGGAAAGGAAGTGCCAAGAGATGCAGATGGACATTAATGCCTTCACAGAGAAGTTCACAATCTTGCAGCAGAAGGGTCTACCCAGTTTACTAACCAGCAATCAAAGACTACTATCACATCAACAGTATGCTCACAGGGTAAACATGTATGTTACAAATTAGATCATAGCATCATCCAGCACTTCAGAAGACACAGGACCTCCTTCCAGACAAAGTTTATATGACAAATTGGAAAATTTGTTTTATATAGAACATGGAATAAATAATCTTTTTGAATTCAATCCCAACTTTTACAGGTATACTGAGGCTGATGAAACACTTGTAAAAACATAAAGACATCAAATGCCAACACACCAGTGGTGGCAGAGTATGCTGGAAATTTTACCAAGGTAATTTGGATCTTTCTGTCTATCTACACTTGGTCAAATAACAAGACACGTGGCAGATATAGAGGAAGGAGCTCAAGCGAGGATCAGGACGCATTAAAGCTAAATGAAGAGTAGGTGAAAGGATCAAGACAGAACGCAGGAAGGAAAAGTAAAGACAAAGCCACTAGCCGACTTCCTGAATTGAAAAGTCAAAAATATCTTGTCAGTTAAAGCAGCCAGCACAACCACAATTACTCCTACATTTATTTCTGCATTTATTCCTATCATAGTAGGTGAAGGAAGTTATTGCTTCATATCTTATCCACACGATATTTTGTAACTCTTTTTGTATAAATACCTCCCCAAGGAATGTATTCGGGGTTGGTGATTTTCCTCTTTGGACCATGCTATAACTTTGATATTTTTAATACAAAGGCTGTTGAAGTGCACTACTGCTGGATTGTCTGAATGTGGATTTGATGTTCTGGGCTTTGCTACAGAATTCCTGTGTCTTTCTTTGGATCAATAAGTTATTCTAAACTGTGTTTTGTGTTTTCTATGTTTGCAAATTTCATATATGTTTCATAATCTTAACAACAGGGAAAAAGAATAGCCCATAACTTGTTTAAATACACTCTGTGTTCAATTCCTATTGTTATTTATGTTTTCTTCAGAATTAGGATAAATAGAAATTCTTAGATACTTCTGTTTCCACTAATTCTTTCACTTTGAAAATTGCCAAGGAATTCTTTACTGCTCCTTGCAAATATTCATGCACTTTCCCTCTGCCATCATGATGAAGGATTCTTGATTTCCCTTCACCCACTGGCTTACATTCCATCAATTTCTAGATTTCAATATTGTTCCCAAATTGATTATCTTGCTCTGTAGTATTGCCTTTTATCAGAGAAACACACTCAGCAGTCCATCTTCATAGACTCCTTTTGCCCAATGGAATAAACTGTTTTAGACTTGCATCCCAGCTCTGTTTAAAATCACCATCCAAACAAACTTAAAACAAAACCTTGCACATCATAACTAGCATGAAATACTTCAAAAAACAAAGTTAAATTATAAATAGAGAGCCCTCTCTCGATGCAGTTTGGCTAGAAATTGCATCTAAAAGATTGGTTAGTGGTTACCTTGGCTGTATTCCCTTTTTCCACAAGTTTTGGGGAACAACCTGAGTGATAACATCATTGGCGACTCTGCTGGGGAACTGAATGAATGTTTGTTACTACTGTCTAATCTCTAAAGCTACAGATGGAGTCTAAAGCTAGCCAGGCAACCTTTGAAACTGTCTTTGCTATGCAATCACAAGAGTAAATAAAATCTACTTCAGTATAACTCCAGTTTAGTTTTAGATTTTAAACAACTGTCTCAAGGATTTGTTTGGCCATCCTTGTTTCAAACCTACCTGAAGGAAAGCCTAACTCTTCCTACATTTCAGGAGCTTTCTTCAAGGTATTGTCAAAACTTGTATCCTCCAAATATTCCCAGAAAATACCCAAAATATATACTTTTAGAAGCTAGCTCCAAGGAAGAAAACTTGTTACACAAGGTCAAACCCAGACCCGAATCCTCCAACTATTTTTGAAAATCCAAATTTGATTCCTAAGAGCCTTAGGAAACCATAAAATCAAGAGAATTCTGCTGATTCAAATCTTGAAACACCCTAGCAGAAACCTATTCAAACTAAACCTACTACAACAAAATCTGAAGCCCTCCTTCCAATTGTTGTTGCTTCTTCCAGTTCACCTTTATCACTCCAAAATCTCTTTTCCACCCCTCCATCCACATCACTTATCTCAGCTGTTATCCCTGTGCTTCGAGTTTTCCCACTTTTCCCTGCTAATATGGAGAATCGATATGCTCCCCTGCAATTGCCTGCCAATCTAGGGGCTATGCCACAGGATTATCAGGGAAAAATTACCTATTTTGATGGTACTGGCACTTACACTGCTCAACAACATACCAAGAAGATGACAGACTATTTTGAAAACTATGAGATTGATGATGATGATGTCAGGATGAAATTTTTTTTCTAGAGCTTAACCGGTGATGTAAGGACCTGGTTTAGGTCACTCCCTGCAAATACAATAGCTAATCTAGATGCCCTTTATCAGACTTTCCTGAACAGGTGGGAAAAGAAAAAAGGCCCTTTACACATATTAACGGAATATGAGAACTTGAAGAGAAGCCCACAGGAAAGTGTCTAAGATTATTGTGCCAGATTCAACAATACCTAACTTGCTATTCCAATAAATCTTAGACCACCACCAGACTTAGCATTGTTCAAATTCCCTGATGAATTTGACTCAGACATGGCTTACCAGCTTAGGGAGAGAGCTCCTCCTAGCCTTGAATATATGCAGAGCATAGCTGTGAGCATTGAAGCCAATCTGATTTCTAAACGAAATCGAGCGAGATCTAAAAGAAGAACAACTTTCAAAGAAGAACCCTCTGCCTTTGAACAAAAACTTGATGCAATCATTAAAGGCATGGATAGGCTGGGAGATAGAGTGGAAACTATTGAGAGGAAATCTTCATGGGAAAGCCAACCAAACAACAATGCAAGAAATCCAAACTTTAGAAAAAATCAAAACCCCAATGTAGGAAAAGTTGGTCCAGACCAAAACATAAGGTCCCCCTTCCAAGAAAACTATGCAGAAGCCTTCACATCTAGTGAGCCAACAGAGGACCCCCACATTAACCTAATGGGTCTCAATAGTGGCCAACTGATTTTCCTAACTCAAGAAGATTAAGAGGCTCATACTCTTAGTCAGTTTCAAATGAAATCATGGGAATCCTTTGATTTTAAGCAAGGGTATGATACAACTGTTTATGAATTCCACAAGCAGTACAACTTGAGAAGTAGGAGAATAGACATCCCTGATGATCCCAAGCAGAAGACAATCAAGCAACCTACCAAAACCAAACTCAAGGACTCTCATATACCAATTATCCCTAAATCAACATCCAATCCAAATAGTCCAATAGTTGAAGATGTTTCAGACAAAGATAAATCAAAACAGCACCCTACATCTGTTTCTCCACTCAGAGAAATTGTAGAGGAACCTTTGGAAGATGGTGTCCAAGTAACTCCAGCTCATCATAACATTCCAGTAAAAGAGGCAGTTGTTGAAAACTTAGTTGAAAAACACAACCTTGCTGCCCAAAATGTTAAAATACAAACAAAAAAACGCTTTAATATGGAGGTTGAAATAAGTAAGTTAAAAGTATCCATCCCATTATCTGAATTAGTTAGGCATGAAGGTTTTAGAGAACAAATCAACAGATCATTACAAATTTCAGAAAACAAAGATTCAGTGAATATCCTTGATGATCAACCAGAACTTATATTTGGCCCTGAAGCAAATGGTAAAACAGTAAATGGAGGGGTCCCCCTCTTTTATGTAAGTTTAAACATTCATGACAAGGTGCTTCATAATGCAATGTTTGATTTAGGAGCCTCCCATAATCTAATGCCAAAATCTGTCATGGAAAAGTTGGACCTAGATATCACAAGGCCATATAAAGACCTATTTTTCTTTGATTCCAGTCAGGTCTGGTGGCTAGGCTTAATCAAGGACTTGTGTGTGTTATTAGTCCAATATCCAGCCAAGACAATTCTCATGGATGATATTCCACCCAAGTATGGAATGTTGTTATCTAGATCTTGGGGTGCCAAGCGACAAGGATCTTTGCAACTAGACATGTCTTATGCCACTATCTTAGTCTTCGGCCAGCCTAAAAGGATATACCGAGAAACTTTGATGAAGTATGTGGTAAGTAGTCAAGAAAACCCCAAAACTTTCCCATTTATTCTATGCATTCAGACATGGACTCTTTTATCTTGTACAACACTGAGATTCAAACCCAAACTGATGTTAAAATTGTGGCTTTAAGTCAGGATGAACTCCTAGATAAAGAATCCACAGTTCAGATTGAAGAAGTCTTGCAGAACCATAAATTGACAGTCACACATGAAGACTCCCATGAAACTGAAAATCCAAGTATGCCTGCGGAGCAAATTGAAAAATCTCCTAATACCAGTTCAAATCAAGAAAACCTATGGTATCTAGAGTTTGATGGATCTATTAATAAGCTAGGAGCAGGGGTAGGGGTTTGGATATATAATATGAAGGATGACCACGCTGAGGGAAATGCATATAGATTGAATTTCAGATGCACTAACAACATGGCCGAATATGAAGCCCTCCTCTTAGGGCTCAAAGTGATCAAAAGCTTAGGTGCAGCTCGAATATCAAATTTTGGGAGATTTTGACCTCATCATTCAATAAATAAAGGGTAACTTCATTACAAATGATCTTAGGCTGAAATCATACAGAGCTGCTACAATGGAAATTCTCAACACCTTTCTTGAATCCCAATTGACCAAGATTCCAAGGAATCAAAATCTGCATGCTCATAGTTTAGCAACCTTTGCAAGCACTTGCAAATCGCCATTTAAACCCAATCACCGATTCACTGCCGAAATCAAACACAGACCTATTGTACCAGATAATGTAAAAAACTGGCAGGTGTTTGAAAATGACACACAAATCAACAATTTTATGACTTTGAAAGAGTTCTCAGGCAGAAAAATGGATTCCAACACAATAGATGAAAGCAATCAAATAGAAAAAGTTGAAACACATATCTCTGCTGAAATAGCAAACCAAATTCTACATCCCACTAAGTTTACCAAAACAGATTTACAGGAACTTCATGAAAAAGAAGGTGAGGATGCAATTGCAGCAGAGTGTGAAGTCATTGAGTTGAAGGATAATTTTCTACCTACAGGCCTCACTCCTTTAGAGGACATTTTTGACTCAAATGACATCTCTAGGAAACCTAAAATGCAACCATTAAATGTAGAAATTGAGGACTGTAATTTAGGAACTGCAGAAAATCCCAAAATGATAAAATTGTCCAAAGCTCTGCCTCCTGACCAAAAACTCAAGTATATTAAACTATTCAAAGAATTTCAAGATGTCTTTGCATGGATTTATGAGGACCTAAAGTCTTATGACACTGCAGTCATCCAACACACCATACCTCTCAAAGAAAACCAAAAACCTTTCAAACAAAAACTTAGGAGGGTCAACCCTGTGCTGCTCCCTTTGATTGAAAAAGAAGTTAAGAGAATGTATGAAGCTGGAATTATAGCTCCAATCAGATTTTCAGAATGGGTTTCAAATTTAATGCCCACTAGAAAGAAGACAAGGGAGATAAGGCTATGTGTTGATTTGAGAAATTTGAACAAAGTCTCTTTAAAGGATAATTACCCTTTACCCGAAATGGATCACATCCTGCAAAGGGTAGTGGGTGCTTCAAGGATATCACTGTTAGATGGATTCTCAGGCCTCAATAAAATCCTAATGCACCTGGATGACCAAGATAACACTGCTTTCACAACCCCTTGGGGGACATTCAAATATGTGAAAATGCCTTTTTGACTCAAGAATGCAGGAGCAACTTTTCAAAGAGCCATGGATATTGCTTTTGCTAAAGAGATCCATGACATTTTAGTCATTTACCTAGATGACCTTACAAATTTTTCCAAATCAGATCAAGAACACCTAGATTATCTTAGGCAAGTATTCTTAATTTGCAGAAAATATGGTATATCACTAAATCCAAAGAAGTCATTGTTTGGCCTAGAAGAAGGAAATTTATTAGGCCATATCACCTCTAAAGAAGGCATTAGAATTGATCTGGACATAATACAAGCTATCTTACAAATCCCTCACCCCAGAAACATTAAAGAACTACAAGCCTTTTTAGGGAAGATCAAATTTCTAAGAAGATTCATACCAAATCTGGCTAAGCTAATAAGATTGCTGAAAAACATGGTGAAAAGGGACTCCAAGGTTAAGTGGACAATAGAAGCTAAGCAAGCCTTTGAAGAAATAAAAAAAGCTTTGACTAAAACACGAATCCTCACAAGCCCCAATTTTGACAAGGACTTTATCATATTCTCATTTGCATCAGAACATACAATTGCTGCTGTCTTGCTTCAAAAAGATGACTAGGGATGTGAAAAACCCATAGCCTTCTTCAGAAAAGCCCTTAGAGATGCTCCACTCAAATATCAAATCATGGAGAAACAAGCATATGCACTTGTAAAGGCCATCAAGGACTTTAGAGTTTACATCTTGTACTCTCATGTGATTGCTTATGTGCCCAACACTGTTGTTAAAGACATCCTGACCCAAGAAGGAATTGAAGGCAAAAGGGTCAAATGGATAGCTACCATACTAGAATATGACTTTGAAATTAAACCAACAAAACTGATAAAAGGACAAGGACTAGCTAAAATCATGATTGAAACTAACTTTCAAGCCCTTGACATAAATCAACTGGATAATGAGCAGGAGATGGCGACTCCACAGATCAATCAAGCCTTTTTACAATCACCTTGATATGCTGACATATCTTTTGTATTATTAAACCTGCAAGCTCCTCCAGGATTATCCAGAACCAATAAAAGATTTTTGAAAATGAAAGCTTCCAAGTTCTGCATTTTAGATCATGCTCTCTTTTGGAAAAACCATGAAGGTGTTTTATTAAATTGTCTAATCAAAGAAGAAACTGACAAAGTACTTAAAGAGTTTCATGTAGGGGATTGTGGTGGACATTTATATTGGAAATCAACTGCTGATAAAATCCTAAGGGCTGGATTTTATTGCCCACCCTATTTACTGATGTGAAAAAATATGTAACTTCTTGCCACAAATTCCAAATTTTTGAATGCAAGAAAAAGTTGCTGCCTCTGCCCCTCAAGCCCATTTCCACTAAAAAACCATTTCAACAATGGGGTTTAGACTTCATTGGGGAAATCCACCCTTCATCCTTTGGCTAACACAAATGGATTTTGACTGCTACAGACTATTTTACCGAGTGGATAGAGGCCATCCCTTGTAGGCAAGCCAATGACTCAGTAATAATGCAATTCCTTGAGACCAACATCTTGTCTAGGTTTGGCTGCCCAGAGAAATTATTACAGACAGTGTTGCTGCCTTTAAGTCTAAGAGAATGATTAATTTCTGTCATAAATACCACATTACCTTGGGCCATTCCACAACATATTACCCTCAAGGTAATGGCCTGGCTGAATCCTCCAACAAGAGCTTGATCAACATCATTAAGAAAGTCTTAGAGGAGAACAAGAAAAATTGGCATAAAAAGCTTGTAAATGCACTATGGGTAGACAAATTGACCACTAAGAGATCTATTGGGACTAGCCCCTACCAATTGGTTTATGGAATGGAGGCAGTATTCCCTTCTTCTTTGGGAATCCCAGTGATAAAGTTGCTACAAGAGGTACATGCAGAACCTAATGATATTCAGAGAAGGATCAATCAAACTATTCACTTGCAGCAGACAAGAGAGGAGGTCTATCACAGAGCTCAAGTTCTACAAAAAAAAGCTTAAAAAGATATTTGATAAAAGAACCAAAGCAGAGGATTTTTTCATTGGGGATAAAGTTTTAAAGTGGGATTCCAAAAGAGAAGATAGGGGAAAACATGGAAAATTTGATTTCTTATGGAGAGGACCATTTGTCATTCAGACTGTACAAGGAAATAACACCTACTTTTTGAAAAGCGTAGATGGTACAGAGGCAGATGATGGACCAGTCAATGGCCGAATGCTGAAGCATTATTTTGAGTCACTTTGTTAAAAATAGTAGCACTTAAATTTGTACATAGTAGTGTTTACTTTTTGCAGTTTATTATAGCAATAAGATAGGGAATAGGTTACAACAAATTTTGAGGAAAAGGCAAGGAATTGTACCACCTTTGGGTATTGCATTTTAAGCCCATCAAAAGAAGCTAAAGAAGCAGACTTGGGAGCTGTGAAAATAATGAGAAATAATCAAACGAAGTACCCAAAATAGAGCTGCAATTATTGAAATGAGTTCATGAGAAATACAGACATTGCAGAGGAACCATTTTGCAAACAGCAAAGGAGAAATTTCAGAATACAGCAAGAACTGAATACAAGGCCATCTGACCTGCTGTTCTTGACTTTTCACTAGGAAAAGCCATCCCCGTGGAGCCACTGTTAGATTCCTATACCAATAGGTTTCATTTTTCATGATTGACTGGAGAAGTGCCAAATATGTTCATCCTTTCCATGCTGCAAAGGTTCCATATTTTGAAGGATTTCACTATGTACAGGTGGTTGACTCTTGCCACAGTTGATGACTAGCCAGACAGTCTAATCCTGGCTAGATCATGTTTGAATTTACTTGTCTTAGAATAGAGAATAAAGGTTTGTACAAACAGCTCAAGCTTGGCAGACAAGTAGTTAGGTAGAGAAGCAAAGGGTCTCAACAGCTTAATCTGAGCACTGGAAGAGATAATGGTAGACTTAGATAGGAGGGCAAGAGTCAGGGTTTGCTAGTTCAAATGAACCCAATGAAAATGAAGAAAAAATGTTAGGTGTACTAGGCTGGGTAGGCAGTTTTGATGTTGTAGAAGCAGGCTTATGAGCAATTTGGTCCTATTGCAACAAGTTTCATCTCATAAAAATCATAAGGTGCTATGGCAAGGTGGTTACAAAATAAATGGAGCATGACTAATTTCCCTCCTCATTTTTCCAAAGAACACTGACTAACATCCCCCCAAGGACGATGAGATCTGCTCACTGCCCTTAGTCCACTTCATTTCATGGAAAAAACTAAGTGAAACTGTGTTTTCACCTAGGCAAAACAAGCCACATTTCTTGTGTAAAATCTCTTTATTCTATTTTGCCAAGTTTCCTAAACTTTATAACTTGGTATCCTTTCATTCCCCCCATGCCTAAGTTTTCACTCTATAAACTTAGCCTAATTCATACATATGTATCCCACATAGTCATATTAACCTACTAAAACTATTATATAGCTCCTATGTGAATATTTCCCCTCCCTTACTAGGTAAAAATACACCAAAGCCCTAAATATCTAATACCCCAACCTTTGGCTAACTATAGCTATATTTTAATTTTTTTAGGGAGTTATTGGTCCATCCGGGGCCAATAACAACCCTCCACGTGCGTTGTCGGGACTTGTTTAGCCTCTGGCTAAATAAACAGCCGAAATCTGCATCTTAAACCCACAAAACCCATTTAACCAAAGTCTGAAATACACCGCAAAACATTAGAAAATGAGAAATATTACCGCGGGTCCCCCACTGATAAACCGCCGTTACCTCCATCCCCCGCCAACGGTCCGATCGTCGCTGACAGATCTAATGGCTGTCAACGATATCAGAAGCCGTCATATGCCGAACTATAGCGTTCGGGGGATGGGCAGTATTTCCGCCGTATCGAGGACGCGTGTCAAGCGCCTGGCGTGTTCGGAGCCCCCTCCTCCAAAACCACTTCCCTCCAAAGGCAGTGTGGGGAATACCGCTTACCACCATACTGCCTCCCCGTTGACGTCATGCCTACGTCATTTGTTGACGTCACCCGCCACATCACATGCCATGTCACATGCCACGTCATCTTCCATACCCCACTACATGACAAAATTATGTCATGATGATGTCATCAGACCAAAGCACACCAAAACCCGCCAAAGTAAAAAATTTGGGTAAAAAGGGGTAAAAACGCTATTTTCACCCATTTGTCTTTGTTTTCTCCACGCTACAAGTGCATGCTAATTTACGTCCAAAAGAGCATTTTCACCATACAGTCTGCCACCCAGTAGTTTTTACTCCACAGCTCAGCCCCTCGGCTCATCTGGTCACCTGCAAATTGACCATTCTGCCGTGAAAACAGGTATTTACACAAATATACTCATGAACCCTGTTTTTATTGATTTTCATTGTAAAATTTCCCACATAACCCAAAAGTTGAAGAAAAAACACTGTGTTGCTGCCAAAAATACCCACCATAACCTCTGTCGTGCCAAATTTCACCACAAATCCGCACACTGAGCTAAAATTGAGCTCCTTCGGCCTTGCAAATTCTCCAAGAAACCCCGAAAATTTCCTTTTGTCCACAATTGTCACCCATTGTGCCAAAGAAGCCCACAAGTTTTGTCTCTCCATCTAATTTATATCCACAGAGCTAAATTCAAGCCAACAAACCAGTTTCACGGTGAAATTCCCAGAGAAAATCCACAGAGTTGTTGTTTGCCTGTTTTGCTTACACAGAGCCAAAAAATTCCAATTTTAAAAAGCAACAGAATTTAGCCATGGAAGGCCTAGTAGCCTTGAATATCACTCCTCTTAATGCACCCCACAAGGAATTGGAACATCTTCCCTTAGATGATAAAGACTATCTAATCCAAGACCTAGTAGGCTACCAGAACCATCTGCAAGCAGTCTGTGAGCTCAGAAACAGTGACTTAAACCAAAATGATGTCTATGGCATATGGGAATCAAGTCTACCCATATACTACCTCCCCTCTGTCAATATTTTCCCTGAGATAATTCACCTCTGCTGTGAGAACTATGAGCCAACTAAAAGGGCAGTTAAGACTCCATCTGGAACTACCCTCTTTCATATTACTCCTGACTCCATAAATCAAATGCTGAACTTCAAACCAACCCACCTCCAGTTTCCTCTTACTATGAAGTTCTTGTTGGATGAAGGTCCCAAAATCTCCAGCTCAGAGATAAATAGAATTGCCCAAGTATTTATGAGAGCAGATCGCCAGCCTAAGGAGCCACCTCCTTTTCACTAGGCATCTTTCAATGAAGTGTGTAGATTAGTTGTTGATATGATATCTTTTGTTCTGGGGTTCAAGACAAGTGAACATATTGATGAAACTATATTGGTTTTAATGTCTATATTTACCCCAGGGCAGCCCCCTGCTGTCAAATACAACTATGCCAAATTTATTGCCAACAAGATACATGACCAATTGTTGAATCTAGACAGGGAGGGAATCTTTAAAATTTCATCCTATATCTATCATCTGTTCTTATATTATCAGCCAGATATTTTCCAATTCCCCTTTAGAAAATTGGACCATAAAGGGGAAAAGAGGTTTGTGATTTTTTGGACCTCAATCTTTCATGAAGTCTGCAGCTCTCCCTACTCTTATTGTGAGTTTATTGATATGTTTGTATACCCAGTCTCTTCTCTCCTGGTGAGAACTCCTCCTCCTAGACTGACATATGATATGCAAAAGATACTACAGCTCTCCAAAAACTATAAAATAGGTGACTGGTACTTTTACCAGAATCACACTATCCTCAGGATATATGGCTGTGAGCTATGCCCCTACAAGCTGCCAAGATATGTGCCTATGAGACTGTTTGCCTTGGAATATTTCAGGCAATTCATCAATTCAGATTTGACTCACTTCCATAGCACAAAGAAAAAGGCCGAATCGAAACTAAGAGACTGGTTAGGTCCCTATGTCATGAACAAGAAAGAGGGATGGAAGGATGCTGATGAAATATTGGTTCAAACACTCAGACTAAAGAGAAGATTTTGGTGGGTACCCTTTGACCCAAATGGCTTTATCAATGCAAGAAGGGTAAAATATAGGCTGGCACCCTATTAACATTGCAGCATCCCTGAAATAGAACATTTTTCCAACCAAGATGAGTGGGTGGAGGGCACACTAGTTGAAGAGCTATCTGAGGAAGATAAAATGGAACAAACTATGAAAAATCTGGAAAAAAATCTTGACTTAGATTCTTTTGGGCAGGTGTCCTTCAAAATGCCACAGCAAACCGGGGAAGGCTCATCAACTGCTACAAATTCACAATAAGTTTCTCAAGAAAGGACTACACCAATAGCAGGGACAGTAAAGGGAAAGGAGATAGTAGTTGCAGAGCAAGAAACAATGGAAGAACAACCAACTACATCAAAGGAACATAGTCAAGGGCAAGCCCCTTCGCTACAGGTAGAAGCACCAGAAGTACCAGCACTGCAGACTCCTCTTCCTGAGGAAAGAAGTAAGAAAAGAGACTGAGAAGAGACCACATCTACAAGTGGGTCAACAGAACAGTAAGAGGCCAAAAGACAAAGGGTAGATCCTCTACCTGAAGAGGACATTGTGGAAGAAATCACTAAAAGCACAAGAGGAGAGAGGGCCATCAACCAACAGACATCCACTAGCTCTCACAGGCAAGAAGTGGAGAGGCAGCATGGGATGGAAGTTTCCTCCTCAAGGTCGCAAACTAAGAAACGATCTGATATCAAACAATCATTTATGGATATTAAGGCCCAAAATGAGTCATTGAGAATTCAGCTGTATGATCAATTTCTCAAAAGGACACCCTCCAAATAGCAAAGACTAATGGCAGCTTATGACATTAAGGAGGAGAAGATGATTTTAACTCATTTTAAGCCTAAGGTTCAACAACCACAGTCTGCAGCTGACTACATAAGGACCAATCTAGAGGTCCTTGCCAAAGATATACACCCAATGGACCAAATAGAATTGCACAAACAAACGGGTGAAACGGTCTATGCTACATTGGCAGACAAGGCAATGCTGGCCCACCAATTGAAAGAGTCATTAAGTAATACATCTGCTCAGTTGGATTTGAAGAAGATCCCTTCTTTAGCCAAAGACAACAGAATAAAGACTCTGGAAGAAATAATTATTGTGCTGGGACATGATCCCAAGGATGCCAAGGGCATCAAAGCATTGATAAAGAAGAAGGAGGAAGATATTTCTGCCCTTAGAAAGCAATTGAAGCTGCCTGTCACCATGCATCCACAAACAAAAAAACTAGCACAAGAAAAAGAAGAAGAGGATGTAATGGATTTGCTAATGAGGATGAATCAAAGGCTAATTCAGACAAAGCAAGAGTTTGAGAAAGCATTACAAGCCAAGCAGGGAGAGTCGACCTCCCAGCCACCTAAAACAGCTCTAGCAATTGTCTTTTCTCCCCCCATAGTCACAGCAGCAATCCCTCCCACTGAGCCAGCACCAACAACAGGTACAACAACTACAAATGCTTCAGTAGCAGCAACAACAGAGCCAGAGACCAGCATGAGGATGGAAGAAATGATGAAAGCAGTGAAAGAGCTAGAAGCTCAAATGTCAGAGCTCAAAGAGGCAAAAGAGAGACTAGCCAAGCTAGAGGTGAGCTATGACAAGTCAAAAATAACAGTGGCAGAGAAAACCAGAGAGGTGAAGGCCCTAGAGAACAAGGTGAAATCATTGGAAAAGGATCTCACCTTGCATAAACCTCTAGCAGACATTAAAATGATTTTGTGGACCAAGATTGGCCAGTCTATTACTGACCAATGGCAATCAATTCAAACAATCCATGAACAAATTGAATTGATAGAAAGGGCCCAAGTAGAAATTCAAAGGGCTAGGGCATCATTGGGAAATATGCCTGAGTAAGCCAATAGATTGATCCATTTTTTGAATACCCATACCAAAGAGTAGCTAGCAGCTTTGGAGATCACGGACAGGACATGCACCATTTTGACAGTGAAAAAGGTGCTAACAATGAGAAATTTTGTACAGACTTTGGAAAGGAAGTGCCAAGAGATACAGATGGACATTAATGCCTTCACAGAGAAGTTCACAATCTTGCGACAGAAGGTTCTACCCAGTTTACTAACCAGCAATCAAAGACTACTATCACATCAACAATATGCTCACAGGGTAAACATGTATGTTACAAATAAGATCACAACATCATCCAGCACTTCAGGAGACACAGGACCTCCTTCCGGACAGAGTTTATATCACAAATTGGAAAATTTGTTTTATATAGAACATGAAATAAATCATCTTTTTGAAGTCAATCCCATCTTTTACAGGTATACTGAGGCTGATGAAACACTTGTAAAAATACAAAGACATTAATTGCCAACACACCAGTGGTGGCAGAGTATGCTGAAAATTTTACCAAGGTAATTTGGATCTTTCTGTCTATATACACTTGGTCAAATAACAAGACACGTGGCAGATATAGAGGAAGGAGCTCAAGCGAGGATCATGACACATTAAAGCTAAATCAAGAGCAGGTGAAAGGATTAGGACAACAACGCAGGAAGACAAAGTAAAGACAAAGCTACCAACCGACTTCTTGAATTGAAAAGTCAAAAATATCTTGTCAGTTAAAGCAGTCAGCACAACCACAATTACTCCTACATTTATTTATGCATTTATTCCTGTCAGAGTAGGTGAAGGAAGTTATTGCTTCATATCTTATCCACAAGATATTTTGTAACTCTTTTTGTATAAATACCTCCCCAAGGAATGTATTCGGGGTTGGTGATTTTCCTCTTTGGACCACGCTGTAACTCTGATATTTTTAATACAAAGGCTGTTGAAGTGCACTGCTACTGGACCGTCTGAATGTGGATTTGATGTTCTGGGATCTGCTATAGAATTCCTGTGTCTTTCTTTGGATCAATAAGTTATTCTAAACTACGTTTTGTGTTTTCTATGTTTGCAAATTTGATATATGTTTCAGAATCTTAACAACAAGGAAAAAGAATAACCCATAACTTGTTTAAATACACTCTGTGTTCAATTCCTGCTATTATTTATGTTTTCTTCAGAATTAGGATAAACAGAAATTCTTAGATGCTTCTATTTCCACTAATTCTTTCACTTTGAAAATTGCCAAGGAATTCTTTACTGCTCCTTGCAAATATTCACGCACTTTCCCTCTGCCATCATGATGAAGGATTCTTGATTTCCCTTCACCCACTAGCTTACATTCCATCAATTTATAGATTTCAATATTGTTCCCAAATTGATTATCTTGCTCTGTAGTATTGCCTTTTATCAGAGAAACACACTCAGCAGTCCATCTTCATAGACTCCATTTTCCCAATGGAATAAACTGTTTCAGACTTGTATCCCAGCTCTATTTAAAATCACCATCCAAACAAACTTAAAACAAAACCCTGCACATCATAACTAGCATAAAATACTTGAAAAAACAAAGTTAAATTATAAAGAGAGAGCCCTCTCTGGATGCAGTTTGGCTAGAAATTGCATCTAAAAGATTGGTTAGTGGTTACCTCGGCCATATTCCCTTTTCCCACAAGTTTTGGGGAGCAACCTGAGTGATAACAGTTACTTTCCTTTTGCAATTAAGCTATGTGATCAATGAAAAGAAAATGGTTTTCATTTGTTGGGTCTGATAAAAAAATAGTATGCAAACCTAATCATCCTTAACACTCTCAAAGCAGCTAGGCCTTGCATAGATATATTCTGATGGGTCCTGGGGCAATGCCCTGAAAGAATTGGTGACGCCTTCTAGTAGCTGAAGAATCAACCAATGTAATGGAAATGAGGCTCAAGTGTTGCCTGCACTGTCACTTATAGGGAAAGGATTCCCTAGATTTTGGCCACTAAAGTACCTTCGTCCCACATGAGTATTCAAGTATTTAGATTCTTGGTAGTAAGTTACCAATACCGAGCGCTAGATGGACCTAATCCAAAACCACTTTGAATTGGGTCTCTGTCACGATCGGTTATTCTTTTTCGTGGGATGATTGAAGGATCTTAATCTCCCTAACAATTCAACAACTATGTTTCAAAAGTGTAACATGACCATGGCGGCTTATGGGATGCTTACCCCCAATGGTCCTAACCTGAACTATAAATTTTTTGGTGGCCCCTGTGGGAAACTTAGTTGGTTCAAGTTATGGTTTTTTTTAAGGAGTCTTAATTCACTTATGGAGTGATTTTGTAAGCAAAAATAAACTAATTACACAAAGCTTGAGAAACTGAATGCATTCTAGTACAAATCTTCTGGAAACTTAGTGTGTGATGCATGTGAACATACAAAGTGTGGTAAGATGCGGATATCCAATGATCCTTTGCAATATCCTTCTAATTACACTAAGTATTGATTGTTCCTTGTATTGAAAAAGAAATATGGTGTGGATCATGGGCCACTTGCGCTTTTCCTATTAAACTAAGTGAATTTCAACAAGGGTGATGGAAATTCAAGTGATTTAAGAATGTTTTCGTATGAAAACCTAGGTTTGTCTAAGAGATGCAAGGGAAGAAAAGATTAATTACTTTATGTAATAACACTTGCTCCTAGTACCATAAAATGAAAAATGATTGCTTTGGTTAGTAGTAATATTTGTGGATGATGGGCCACTTACTTCTTTACTAGTTAAGTTATGTGATTTGCAGAAAACTTTAGAAAAATAGTTTGAAAAATATATGTGGAATTTAGCCACTTACTTTTCTCCCTAATTAAGCTATGTGTGTATTAAAAATACAAATGAAAAAATAAATACTTTAATTTCTCCACTCCTTGAGGTAGTAAAACAACCAGGCAAACTAAATAAATAATAACAAATGTAGAGATGAAGGCAATTCACTAAAGGCTGCCAATCACCTAAGAAAAGGGGAAAATAGAAGGCCCTTTTTGACTCTATGGTGATTGCATAGGTTTAGCCACACAAAGACACGTGCAGGTGTCTGTAAAAAAAAAAGCCGCACCGGCGAGCAAAGAAAATGAAAACTTAATTTCATGGGCTCATAATTGGTCCCATATATCCTGCAAAAAATTCCCTAGAGGTGCTGAGTGCCTTATAGAGTCGTTATGCAAAGAGAATATCCTACAAACACAATATTTAGATTAATGAAAATACAATAGTAAGGTCGCCACTCCTGTGGTAGTGTTTTTGTGGCAATGGTGTACCCAAAGGCACCTCCTTAACAATTGGTTGTTCCTTGTAAAGTATCACAGAGTTGGTGTTGTTAGTGAACAAACTTAAATAAACAAAGCATTTCAAATAGTCAAAACAATGCATATACAAACATAATCTAATACAAATATATAAATACACAAACAATGCTCAATGGAGAAAACAAATCGACAAAATAATGTAAAAAACTCCCTTTATTGATTGCTGGTAATAGAGGTTGAATACAATCGATGAATATTAAGAACTTAAAGAGAATTCTTTGAGCTATGGTACTCAAAAATCATTAGCAACAAGGATTCTTTTCCTCAATCTCTTTGCAATTTTATCCTCTCTCTCAAAGAAGTATGAAGACTCTCTAATGGTGGAATCTTACTCTCTCACTAAGATGATGGATTGCTTAGAAGAAATATGGCCAACATGATAGTGCTCTTACTTTCTTTGGCTTCAACAATGGAATTTTGGTTTGCTCTGGTAGAAATTTAGGCAGCATAATAATGTATCATATTTTGGTTCTCCCATGGCCTGTTTATATAGAATTTTTTGAATCCTTCTTCCCTCTCTTGGTTCATGCATGAAAATGACTCATGAGTAGGACAAAATGATTCCATTGAGGGATGCATATCTTTAGGGTGCCTCAAATTTGATTATCTGGGAATGAGATCATGTCAGGGAATCACCTCCAAGTGTGTGAAGTGGTCCGTAATTCGCCGAGTCATCCATTTCTTCAACCACGCAACTTTTCAAGGAAATTCCATGCATTCATGACTATCGAAGAAATAGTCATGATGCCCTCAAATTTTTAATCTTATAAAGTTTGGACCTTAGTAGAAACTAAATTTTTTAAACTTCATGATGTTTTTTGCTGGAAAATCTTCACTTGTGCATTTTGGTGGACATCCTTTAGCATGTTATGGATTGTGTAAACATGTATATGATTTTATAGTTTTAACGCACACAAACAAGTTCATATAATGATATTTACATGATGGGTAGAAAAAAGGGCTATTATAGACCCCACCCCTTAGAGGAACACCATCCTCGGTGTTCTATAAAGAGAAAACAAAATGCATCCATGAAATTTACATATACAAAACTATTTACATTCATTTACACAATAAACAAAAAAGGGTAAGATACCCTCATTTGATCAACCATCTCCCAGGTGGCTTCATTTAGTCCAAAGTGCTTCCTTTGCACCTTGACTTTCTCGATTACTCAATTCTAGAGTGTAATATACCTCTGATATAGAATGCATTGTGGCTCTAGTTTGAATTCTTCCTTGAATTCCGTTGTTACCACAGACCAATCAAAAATATGATTTTCATCATGTACATACTTTTTAAGTAAAAACATGTGGAAAAAATCATGTGCTTTCACTATGGGTGGTACAAGAAATATACATGCCACTGGCCCTACTCTTTCCAAAATCTAAAATGGTCCACAAAATCTTCTTTCTAACTTAGCACAAGACCCAATTCTCAATGAACGTTTCCTTGGTATGATGCAAAGACACACATGCTCTCCCACTTGAAATTCCTTGTGAATTCTCTACTAATATGCATAACTCTTTTTCCTACCTTGGGATGCCTTCAATTTGTGTCTTACAGTAACTACTCCCTGTTCCATTTCTTTCAGCAGATCATGTCCAAGAACCACCTTATTTACTGGATCATTGCAATTGATGGGTGTGCTACACTTTTTACCATAAAAAACCTCAAGAGGACTCATCTTCAATGATTCCTGATACCCATTATTATAGGAATTTTTTACCAAATGTAGAAACTCTTCCCACCTCTTAGGTTGATGCATGACATACATTCTTATCATGCCTTCCAACACCCTATTTATCCTTTTAGTTTATTTTTCATTTTGACAATGATATGATGTACTAAATTCTAACTCTGTTAAAAAACTAGTAGACAATGCTTTCCAAAAGTTCAAAGTAAACTTGACATCCTGATCCAAAATGATCTTCTTAGGCACACCATGCAATCTAAATACTTCATGAAAATATGAGCAATGTCAATCACCTTATGGGTGGATTTGAAAACTATAAAATTAGCTGCCTTACTCAGCTCCACTACCATTATTGTAGCATCATGTTGTCTAGATGTCTTTGGTAGTCTTGTTATGAAGTCTATAGAAAGGACTTCTCACTTCCACTCAAGAATGGGGATTGGTTGTAGAAATCCCATTGGATTTCTACATTCTACTTTAATTTGCTAACACAACAATATACTCAGCAACATCCTTTTTCATGCCTAGATAATAATACATCTTTTTCATAGATGTTCTCATTTTTTGATAACTAGGATGAATTGAGTAATGTATTTTCTGAAACTCGTCAGAGATGAGCTTCTTCAAGTTGCACATATAAGGTATATACCATCTACCCTTGAATTTCAAAATTACATCATATGTGAGTGAGTTATTCTTACTTAATGCTCTTTCTGGCTACTGTTGTAAGTGTTCCTTCACTTGCTGATAATGCTCATCTTGACACCTTGCCTCTTTGATCCTTTCGTTAACATAAACTTCACAAGTGATTTTAGCTACCAAATCTGCCACTTGTAGACTTCTACATGCATCTACTACTTTGTTCTCCTTGCCCTTGATTTTCTTTATTTCAAAGTCAAACTCATTGATCAAATCTAACCACCTATCCTATCTTGCATTTATCTTAGGCTGGTAAAATAAATATCTTATCCCTCCATGATCTGACATTAGAATAAAATTTATTCCAAGTAGGTAGTGCCTCCACATTTTCAATGCGTGCACTATTGTTTTTAGCTCCAAATCAGAGGTTACATAATTCCTCTCATGCTCATTTAACTTCCTTGAGTCACAACAAATTACATATTCTTCTTACATTAGGGCTCCACCAAGCCATTCCTTGCAGGAAGCTATGAAAAGCATACAATCCTTTTCTGGATCAACTATTCTTAGTATAGGTGAATGCATTAGCAAGTGTTTGAGTTGTTTACAACTAATTGCGCACTATGATGTCCATTGAAATCTATTTCCCTTTTTCTACAAGGTCATTATTGGATGCCCAATATTTGAAAAGTTTCAAATGAACCTTCGGTAATATTTGGCCAATTGGCATGCAGGATCTAACTTCGACGACATTTTGAGGAGTGGGCCAATCCACTATGGATTTGATCTTCTCAAGATATAGTGCCACTCCTTCCTTGGAAATGTGTCCTGAGTATTGAACTTTTGATTGGAAGAAATCACATTTGCTGAGCTTAGCATAGTTCTTGTTCTCTCTCAGAATTTTCCATATCTCTCTAAAATATTATTCATGCCCTTCTTTGGTTTTAGAAGACCCCAAGATATCATCTATAAGACCAACAAATACTTGTCCAAATATGGATTGAGGTCATTGTTTATCAGACACATAAATGTGGATGGAGCGTTTGTAAGCCCAAATGGCACCACCACAATTTTATAATGTTCATATATGATTTTGAAAGTCACCTTGTGGATATTGTCATCTTTAGTCCAACTTGATGGTACCCATATCTCAAGTCTATTTTTGAGAATAGCACAACTCCTCTCAACTGATCAACCAAATTGTCAATTCTAGGAAACATGTACCTATTCATTATTGTGGCTTTATTTAATTTCTTGTAGTCAATACATAATTGCAATGTGCCATACTTATTTTTAACAAATAAAGTCAAAGCTCCCAGTGTGACACACTAGGCCTGATATATTATTTTTCTACCATTTCCTTCAATTGTAATTTCAACTCTAGCAATTTTGGCATGCTCATGCGATATGGGGATTTCGAGATTGGTGTTGATAGCATATAAAACAAAGCATTCACCATGAATATACAAAGATCTCAACAACCTTCCATAGGTAGTGCAGATCCATACATTTATATCTCATCCATGGTACAAATGGATGCGAGTAAAAATACTAATCTGTTTAACTTGTCATGGTTGGAAACTGAGGGAGGGACTTCATCTCTCCATCCCACCATAGGCCAGATACACTGCAATCTTTCTTGCAACTAACCATTCCCGAGCTAGTTTCAGGGTCTAGGGATTTAATTGCTGAAGGGAATTCACACCGATATTCAGTCATACGGATGATTGAGAAGAGGAGTCAATGTCTAGGTGGTTTATCAACTTCTCCTAGTAGTAAGCACCACAATGACCCTCTACCCATAATAAATAAATTATAGGGATTCACCCAAGGCTTAGTGAAGCGTTGCTCAGTTTTAGGAGAAAGAACACACTATATAGGTGGTTTATATACTGGATTTTCTAGGAAATAGCTACGAGAGTCTAGAGCTCACTATACTGGTGGTTTATTATCTTACTAAGGAAGCACACAAGTTCCTTATCAACCCCAAGGCAAGCACTTAATGGTTTATTGACCCCTTTTTAGCAAGCACTTGAGTGTCTTACCCTAGAAAGTGGTTTATCATCCTTCTATCAAGCAACCTAGTGGTTTATAAACTCAATGAACAAGCACTCACTAGTTCAAATATCCACTGAACCTTCAATGGCCATCCAACATAGGCACACTCCAATGGCCTCAACAAAATCATCGCGAACATTGTCCCAATTAAAGAGCACTAGCTAGAGGATGTCATTTCTCCCCTAAAGATCTGTGTTCACCACCACCTTTGCATTTTGTGTTCTCTCCCCACCTCACCCACCCCCCACCCCCTCACCCCCCCAAAACCTTTTTTTTTCTTTTTTTCCTCCACACATTCATTTTTTTCTTGTCCCCACTTGTGTGTTGACTTTTTTTCAACAGGTGCACGAGAAGAATGGGAACAACATGGGCCCTCATATTTTACATAGAAAACCCATACTCCTCTTTACTTCTTATTATGCAAACCGTTACATTTTCTCAATAAGGTAGGTAGGATTGCAAATAAATGAAGTGGTGTAGTTTGGGTTAAACATTGCACAAGAAATCTCTCCTCCTCAGATGTTTGAATCCATGTCCACTCCTCCATATCAACCATAATTATTTTTTTACATAAATTCTAAACAAGTTCATATAATGACATTTACACGAGGGGTAGCAAAAAGGGTTGTTACACTTAATGACTATTACGATGCTCTTTTACGTCCACTCTCTGCGCCATAATCAAATTGATCTATGTCTTTAGTATGATTACTTAAAACATTTCTGAGTTAACCCCTTGTATTTTGAGAATCTTCACTTTGGAACTCTATATTGTGTCCTCATTTGTCAATAATAGTTACATATTGTTATAAGGATAGTAGGGAGAATAATAAGGTATAATGGTAAGGTAATAGAGTAGGAGAGTAGTAGCATAGGAGAATAATATTGTATAAAGGTTAGATTTGGGATGTATTAGGCTTTATAGGATTTTGAATTCTCAAAAGAAAGTCTTATAAATTTAAATATGGGTCTTGTGACGGATATTATATGGTTCTTAAGGAATTTGAATGAAACAAACACAATATTTTGGGGTCTTAGAACATTGAAATTGTGTGACAATGAGGTCTTTAAAGAAGGGTATTTATTGAGAAATTTTTAACTCAAAAAATTAATGTAATAATTTAAACATTGCAAAACAAATTACCAAACCTCCTTTTTTATGCAGGTAGCTGCATATTGCTTCTTGCATTTGTTGATGATGTGGACAACTTATTATTATTGGCAATTCCTTGATGATGTTGAACTCCAGTCCTTTGGTGATGACAATGTGAATGAATTCAAGTCCCTTTGATGATAATAGTAGAGTTTAATTGAGGTCCCTATGATGATTATATTATTATGGCTAATTTCAGGTCCACTTGGTGATAATAATAAAGTTGACTTGAGGTCCCTCTAATGCATTGATGGTTGTCCTTGATCAAGAACTTGTCATTCATGATCATGAAATCTACAAAATGGAAGTAATTGTCTCTAGAGATGAATAAGTTATCTGTAGTAGAACAGGATTAGGATATTTGGATATATACAAATCTTATTGAAAACCTCTAATTCAAAGTAAAGATCTGGACTTATGTATAGGAAATAAATAAGACATGCTCAATCTTTGAAAATATCCTCTTTTAGACCAATAATTAATCTTCATAAGAAATAATTGAAAATAAAAAATGTGATCCCCTAGTAGATATTTTATTAAGAGTTTTAGTTGGCTAATTTTTTGGTTATCCAATAAAAATCCGATTTTAGGTTTTGTCAGAATCTTGGGCTTTCACAACATAACTCATTATTTTTATTTATTTGTTTATTTTTTTAGGGAAGGATGGAAAACTTGTGAAATAAAATGGGTTGAAAGTGAGATGGATGAATAAATATAAGTTTGGACTTCAATACGAACAAATTATGAAGCTCGAAAGAAGGAAATTGGCATAGAACAACGTTTGATGAATGAAATTATGAATAATAGCGCTTCTAAGAGGCTTCTTTGACATTACATGTGACTTGAAAAGAAATGGATCTTGACTTCTTCTGATGATTGACTTTATGTAAAATCTTGATGCATCTTGTAACATCGTAGAGTTGTTGATGTTGTTGGTCAGTAGTTGAAGGGAATCTCCAAGAATTTTGAGCTTCTTTGATGAACTAAACAGTAGATAATGTTCCAATTTTATTGACTTGAATATTTTCATTTCATTTCTTGTATATTAATTTTAAAAACTTGACTTTGAAAACCACTCGTCCATAGATTTGACCCCTTGGATTCTCTTGATACCTTCAAAAACTTAGCACTTGCTTCCAATGAAATGTGAAATGACGGGGATGAAAGGTGATCGATTTTTATTCCTCCAAAATTTATAAAAAATAATTATAAAAAATTCATAGGAAATAGATCCAAATATGATAAACAAAATAATTCATTTATTTACCTACTAAGAAGTGATATCTAGCTTAGACCTCCTCGCATTGTTTTCTTCATAAAATATTTGTTTTGAGTTTGATTGGAGTGATTTCAAAATATAATTAAAGTGGATTCCTAAGGATAATTTCTCTATAAACAAGTCTTAAAAGTGATTTAAAATGATGTGTTAAACAAGATAAAGAACGTCATGCTTGATAGAGGATTTTGTACTTTTTTCTTACTAGACCAACAATCACTATTTGGAGTGTAACTTTTTCGTTAAAGGTTGGATCGAGGTGATTCCACTTCAAGGTCAACATAGGTTTATTTTATATCTGAAATATAAATATTCTTCTAATATCGATTAATTTGATATCACAAAAATGTTTTTAATTAGACCTAGGAAGTAGAGTTTTATCACTCTAATTTGAATGCATGCAATCACTAAATGCTACATAAAGTTTTCAGTTTACCTCCAAATGAGATGATTCAAATTGTAACTTAAACTTTACTTAAGGGCATATCTCCCTTAGAAATAAGTTTTGAAAATAATATGGCTTAATATGTGAAATATGCCAATGAACTGTGAACATCTAGAATTGTCACAATGTAGATTTTATAACAAGTAGTTAGTAATTTGAGCATAAATTTTTCATATCATTTCAAACTAAGGTAATTCAAATTAGCTTTGAAACTAAATTCCAAGGGATATATCCCCTATAAATAGATTGGAAAAAATATTTCCATTAAATCCCCCAAATATTGATTGTACTAGCTCTGTCCTTAAATTTTCCACTTGCGACCAAGTAACTATTTTGGCCATATTTTTTTTAGTTATTATCCTAAATGAAACATTTAAAATGTGTTAGAAATTAGGTTTCAAGGGATACTTTGTATAGAAATAAGTGTTAAGAATGTTCTTGTATGGTTCTTCAAAATAAGACTATTTTGGCTGCATTTTACCATAAAATCTTCTCAACAAAATGAGTATTAAGCAATGATTTAAATGATTATTCATGAAATATTGAACCAACTTATTGTGCAATTTTTTTATTAATTCATTTATTCTTGTATGCTAGCCTATGCTATGAAATAAAAACAAGTCATTCCCTCAAGTATAAGAGAATTTCCAATGAATCCAATTGCATAACAAGATCATAAGTAAACTCATATCCAAATTTAGAAAAACATACGTTAATGAATGCTTGGACATGAGAGATCATATACTCATATGGATTTTATGCCAAGGAAATTCAAGAAATGGAATGCTATTGTGGTCTAATGACTATTTGGAACCAAGTGTCAATATGATATTTGACTCCTTGGATCTCCTTTGTTGTCATACCATAAAGTTCTCCTTGTGATAATATTTCATTAAATTTTTGAATGCAAGAGGGTTCTTATATCTCTTCATCAAATGTGGCCCATGGCGCCAAAAAATTCCAGGATAATTAAATACCTAAACAACACAATATTTAGAGAGATGGGCTATAATGAATGTCACCTTCTAAGATTAATTGCTAAAGTTAAGATCTAGGTTCCTAATTTAGTGAAGAGGTGAAGAAAGCATGAAATAAAATTCTATTCTAATCACACATACTTGAAATGTAAAGCGCACCTACTTGAATCATGAAAACTTTGGATTGGACAATCACTAATACTTCTCACACAATTTAGAGTCCCCTACACAACCATGTTCATGAATATAAAGTTTCACACTCAAATGCTTGGAAATGACAATGATCAAGATGGTTTTAATCCAAGGAATTGGTTAATTCACTAGGGAATTTCTTGCCACTGAAGGAAAGTGGACACTTTGATAGTATCTTAGTCAATCTAATATAAGCCTGTAATAATTGAAAATATGAGAATGCACTACGACCTTCCCCATTTGTGAGAGTGAAAATGGTGATCACTCATAGTCTTCTACTCATCCTATTAATCAATGTGTTCCCAAACCATTGATCTAATATAAGGAAATTAGGAAATGAATATAGGGAACTATGGTGCTTATTAGCCCAATTCTAAGTATAAAGGTCTTCAAGATGATTGGGGTCTTCTTCACCAAGAAAAGTGGTGAAAGGCACTCGCAATGCCTTGCTCAAATTTTCCAACTAGATTGTTTATAAATGTCTTTCAGATTAATCACATCATTAGGATTTGGTCCTAATGATAAATACAACTCATAAACACACCTAAGTCCATAAACATAACCAATAATATATTATAATGATACAATACTTGAATGAAATAGTAATATATTAGTGAATGTGGTTTTTGTGATATGCTAGTGAAATATAACTATGATATCTAGTGAAATGTAGTTATGATATCTAATGAGCTCACATTTGGAAGAAATGATATAAATAAATCAATGAAAACAACATTAAAAGCACTAAAAGGTAAATGATATAACCAAAAAATAGTTTTTTAAAGAAATGAATTAAGGACTAGTTTATTAACATGAATAACAACAAACTAGGAAGCTAGTTTATATGCAATTTTCCACATGAGCATACAAAATATAATATGAGCATATGTGCAAGAGAAATATGATATAAACTAAATTAAAAGAAAATATTTACCAGAATTATTTACAATAATGAAATATAATGCACCAACTTGAATGATTGGGGCCCTTCCACAACTCAACAAGCACACTTAGCTTCTACTAGTGATTGAAACTCAAATATAGTCCACGAACTTATTAAAATACACTGAAAATAGGTATATAAATAAAGTTTAAGATCTCAAGTTAAAATTCAAAATCTTAGCAATACAAAATATGTATTGGCAAGCAAGGCTTGCTTGATTTTATAGGAAAACACTTAACCAAATGCCCAAAAATTCTACTAAGTATTAATTTCAACCTATTTTGAAATAAAATCTGGTCAATTCGAACTATTTGGGTGCTCAAAACATGGATTAAAACTTGGAATATAATATCTAGGCTGATTTGCCAACTTGTGCTGCACTTTGCTTGCTAGAATATCAATGTTGACCATATACTTCTAAGATGTTTTGGGTCAAGCGAATAGGAATCTCACCATCTTGGGACATCCACAAACAAAACCCATATTTTAGAATTTACATAGACCTATTGCAAGTACCATAATGAAGGATGATCTACGAATTTTACTAAAATCTTAAAATTTGTTCTACATCGTAATTATTTACATAAAATTATAAAAATTAAAAATATCAAGAAAATACCTCTGAAAAGTGATTATATGGGAAAAATATGAGAAAAGTTGTCATAAATAACCTAGAGAGGTGTTTCGAAGGCCAAAGAAGACATACATTCATAACAAAATTCTATCAAAATGGAGGACTGATAATTAGCATAGAAGACAAAAGTCCTTCAAGGTGGGAGATAGAGTATGGTAACAGTTGAACAAAGAGAGGCTACAGGGTCCTAGTAAGAAAATCAAGGCTCTACGATATGGTCCCTTTGAGATACTAAAAAATGTGATAGATAACGCTTAGATACTCAATCTACCCCTAGACATGTGCATTTACTTGGTGGTGAATGTAGAGAATATGAAACTCTATGAGGTTTCCATGCTAAATTAGAAAGAGGAATAGGTCATACCTTTTGTAGAGAATTTCGTACTAGATGCTCAAGTAGAGTTGAAAGAGGATACAATTTTGCAGGAAAGGTCCAACAATGCAAGATATGGGCAACATAACATTTGGAAAATTGGGTTGCAAGGAGAACTTCTAGGAAAAGCTAAATGGTACACCCCAAAGAAGCTGGAGGAAAATTTTACTCACCTCATTCAATATAAACTTTTGGGGACCAAAAGTCTCCCAAAAAGGGGAGATGTGATATGGATTGGATCATTGTATTATTTTTCATCTATATTGAAGCTTTTAGAGTGGAAAGAGTTGAGGAATAAGCTCATAGGACCATTTTTAGAGGTGGGGCCCAATTTGGCAAATTAGGATCTGAAACCTTTTGGAAGAAGTTTGAGGCATCAAATGAATTTTTTTGGGGGTAATATTCCGCTACTTAAGTGCTACACCTTTTAACATTATTCTACACACATATATCTTTCCAATGATGCAATAATTTCCTCAATCATAGTCTATACGCAAAACTTACGCCACTCGAAAGTTGACCTTCTTGTTTTGACCACCATAATTTGAGAGAATGCCACATCAACCCCAATTATTCACGGAAAAGGGGCTAGCCACATGATCACGATGAATAATAATCTAGAAGAGTCCATGTTGTAACTCTAGTTAAGAGTGTAAGGAGTGAAACTTAACCACTAGTAGGCTAACAAGATGTGTTATAACCAAACCATCAGGAGGAAAAGGGGTTATTCAAGTGCATTTTTTCCATATATGAGTAGAGTATCCAAGAGAAGATAGGGAAAGAGAAAAAAGAGGGGATTTTTGCACTATATTAGCCAATGAGTCATAGTCCTTGCTTCTTTGTACTTTTAAGAGAGTAGAACGACCTCACCTTCCAACTAGGTTTTCTACCATAAAGGTTTTCCGAGTTATATCTTGTGTTAATTTGTGGCTCGTGAGTTTTATTTCTATGTTCTCTATTTCACGCATAATTGTAATTTGCATGCATACACAATAAACATTAATTTATATATTCTAAAATCTAAGGAGAAATAAACCCTAATAGTGTAGAATTTGGATATTTGGATATATTTGACTAGATCTACGGTGACAAATTGTCTAACAGAATATCCGTGGTAGTTTACAAATCAATTATAATGAAGAATCAATGTAAACAATGATTAATAATTTATCTAAGAAAACAAGAATGACATACATAAAATTTAAATATCCATTACATACACACATATTAATACAATCCATTGATGCATTATAGATAAATTTGAAAACATATTATTTTACTCGATCACTCTTTGCCATCAATAATTCATATTAGAAATAAATAACAACAACATAAATAAATACTCATTTTTTCTGTAATTCTCTACTAACTAGATACAAATGAAAAGCATTCTTCCTAACCATAGGGACTATATCATAAAGGACATCCTCGAGTCAAGGCTAGGAATCCATATAGGTGAAGTTATACCACTTGGCTCTACTTCATATTACTTTGTCAAATTCTTGAGTTCTTAAAAAGGAATTAACACTACAAATTTTACTTAGGCAGAACAATCCCATTTTAAATGAATTACTCTTCTTGCTCAATGTACATGACATAAGGAAAGTAACCCCATTTTCTTCCATATAGTTCCTTGGGAAATTATTTTCGCTTTTAATGCTATATTGTAGGAAAAATAACCTCTAATGTCACGAACCAAGGATTTCCCTTGAGTGAACATGAGTTCACTTTCTCTTTATCATTCACCCTTAGACTTAGTCATGGTTTTCCAAATTTTCATGGAAACAATTCTATATAATTAATGCTTAGAAACATGAGAATGAGATCAAACCTATAGAATAATTAATGAGAAAGACCACATAGGTTATACACTGCATGATAAGAAGAGACCAAGTGCCTTCAAAGTAAGCCCACAAACATTTCTTTTAGAACAACCAATCTAAAGGTTGGATAATAATTAAAGAGCATAGACAAGGGTTGGAGGACTTAGGATAAATCTTGGACATCAACACAAGATTTTATTTCCTTTAACCCTCAAAGGCACACTTTATTTCTAACTTCTGGATTAACATCACCCTTTAATTTCCTTCTTCACTTGCAACCTATAGTGGTTTTTATATTATATTGCAATGTACGTATTTACAAATCCAAAATACATCATGGGAATGGTTATTCACTCATTGAATTATTAATGTTTATTGGAAAATTATACTTAGACTACTTAACCATGTCATGTTACATATTCATTGACAATATAGGGGTTAAAATTAGGGTCATGTATTCCTCTCACCCTTATATTAACATAGATCTCAATGAAATATTAAAACTAGAACAAAAATGGGGTATGCCTCTTGCATAACATCCTATAGCTCCCTTGTGATCTCATTGGGACTTTAATAGGCCCACTGGACCTTTACTTGCTTGATGGATCTATTTCGAAGTAATGTAACCTTTATGTTTAGTATGATGCCTACTTGTACTTGGAACTCTCCTTTTGGTTCCAATTGGAAGAAATCCTAATCAATGACATTGTTAAGATGATGCACATAAATATTTAACAAAGATGCATGATACACATTGTGCACTTTTATTTTAGTAGGAAATTCAAGCCTATATATAATTGGTCAAATTGTGCCTAATATTTAAGTTTCACAATATCCTACAACAAACTTAGCACAACTTCCAAGTTTTAATGAGATTTTATTTGGTATAACTCTTAGAGACAGATGCTTCTAGAATTCAAATTATTTGTGCACCTTATTCATATATGCATAAATTTTCTACCTATCCTATATTGGTTTCAATTTCTTCTTGATTTGAGTGATCTTCTCTTCCATTTCCTAAAACATTTCCAGCCCAAGAGTGACTTTGTAAGTTGAGTGATTTTGCATTTTCTACCATATGAAGCTTCAAATGGAATCAAATTCAAAGGGGCATGATGTACATTGGTGTATGAAAACTTCATGGAGTACAAATAATCTTCCCACTTGGATAGCTTGTCCACCACATGCATCCACAATACATTTCAATTACTTGATTAACCTTCTTTATTTTCTCACCAATGTGTGGGTGATATTTTGTGTTGAAATTCAAATTGGTTCCAAAACTCTTGAATAAACCTTTTTGGAAGTTGGAAGTGAAATCAAGATCTCTTTTTGAAACAATGAATTTGGGTATTCCATGTATTCTAACAAGTTATTTCATGTAAATTTCCACTATATTTTCTTCTTTATGGGTTGAATTAATTAGAACAAAATGAGTAGCCTTTGTTAGGTTGTTCACCACTGTCGTGATGGAGTAGTGTTACCTTACTATTTTTTACTAACCCCCAATACCGTTCTAGGAATGAAAATGGTTGTAATAAACTTGTTTGACATTTGAGCTGAAATTTTACTCATTGATGTTCCATGCATCTTGTAATGTGCTTTACAACATATTTCATGTAAGGAAAAATGATTTCTTGTTTATTGTTGCAATTGTCTTCTATATCATGATATTAAGAGTATGTAAAATTATGAATTTTACTCAATAGAAGCTTCCTTAATTTACATGTATTAGGAATATAAATTCATTTTTTGTGCACAAGAATTCAACTCTTATATTTTATGCTCTTTATATTTTTGTTATTTAATTTCTATTGGAGTCCTTTCTTTTTTGAAGACAACGTTCATTTGTGACAAGAGCTTAAAGATTTCTATTCTTGAAATATGATTATGTTTGATTAACAAGTATACTAAGAGGGGTGGGGTGAATCAATACAATACAATTTCACACTATTTAAAACATTCAATCACAATATAATACACCATCCACATAAGAGTATTGAACACAAGATATACATGCAAACCCATTCCGGAGAAAACCAAAGAACTTATTTTAAATATTTGATTGAAGTAGGCACCAACCTACATGAGAGATCAATCCCATTATATTTTCAAGCACCAAATTGCAAGAGACACCAATCCCCTTAGATTTGCAAGCACCAAATTTCAGGAGACAACAATCCCCATTAGATCGACAGATCCAATTCCTTTTATCTTCTAGATATCTGTTTCATTACATTTTCAGACTAGATCGAAAGGAACCCTTCTATAATTCTTAAATTTCAACCATCTTTAATTGAGATCTCCTTCCTTTCTTTTCTTTCTTAGTAACAATATACTTTTTTTGGTTCACTAGTAGTCTTCTACCTCGCTACAAAACAAAACTCTCTGTTTGTGTGTTTTTTGTCACACTTCTCTTCCACACACACTTTGTTTATGTATGTGTGATCTCAAATATGCAAACAAACTTTCTATGTGTTTTCTTTCATGTCTCTTACAAGGCTAAATCTATGTAGTTCTTTACTACTCTCGCACAATTTCAACTCACTCTTCACGCTTGTGCTCTCCACATGATTCTGCACTCCTTACACATATGCTCTCAACATTCATTCTCTCCGATGGCATACCTCTCCATTGTATTCTATAATTACAACCCTACACTTATCTTATTAATTAATAATATATAGATAGGGCGTGATAATATTTTTGTTCATTTTCTTATGATGATTCCTTACCCATGACTCTTATTTAATTTCAAATCTGTTCCTCATGAACATGGATTTAATTTACTATTGCAGTGAATTCTGTATCTGGGGCTTTGTTAAATGAGGATATTTGTACATAAGCAGATCATTGGATTCTTGGAATTCATTTTCTTTTATCTCTCATCTTTTATTGCTAGACATTAGCCTTTTGTGACTTGGAGTTGGGACCATAGTCTTAAGTTACTCCAATGAATCTAGAGTCAGAGTATTTGTTAATCAAACACATGGTGTACACAAGTGGATCAACAGATGCTCATATTTCCATTTAATTAGCCTTTGTCTCTGAGTTCTAAGTGCTTAGCACCTCATGATCCAATCCTAACTCACCTCTCTAATGTATCCAAAGTCTAGATCTTTTGCTAATCAACACACTTGTTCACATCTGGATTACTAGATGCCCAGATGAACTTTTATTTCCTCTACGTGAAACCTTGATTGTCTCCTTCGCTTCACTTGAATAAGGGGTTTGGGCTGTTTTCCAATGATAGCACTTGTGAAATGTCCCTTTCCAAACAATAATATTAAAATGGATTGACTAAGTATCCTACCTAGATTCTGGTAGGCTATAGTCATCATCTAGTTTAATTGTTTAATGAAAGGAAACATTATAATACCTAGATTCCTGTAGGCTATAGTCAAGAAAAAAGGGGATCATCTAGTTTAATTGTTTAATGAAAGGAAACATTTTAATAATTAAATAAAAGTGGTAAGTAACTTATAAATATAGTGACATGTGGTATTTCTAGTCACCCATGGTATTTTGAGAGGAGGAAATAATTATAAAAATAACGAAGGAGCCTCAAGGGAGATTATGTATGGATGATTTGAGAATTTAATTTGGACCTCTATTAGCTTACCTGTGTGAGAGGAAAACCATTGTGGACATCCCAATTTCATTGGTGAAACTATCCACCCTAACTGGTGGTGATTAGTTTCAGTGGTGAAACATCCACCCTAGCTAGTCAAGAGGGAGAACCACTCCAGGTTCTTCATTGGAGTTATTAGAAAAGAAGGATCGAAGACTGGAGAATGGAAGAAGGTCTAGTTGCAATAACACACATATTTTGAAGGCAGAAAAGTTAGCAACAAATCACAACATCTGAAGGAGGGTTGAATTAATAGAGAAGGAGGGCTAATTTTCTTAGCAGGAGATAAGGCTGAATTATTTTTCAGAGATTATATTTGTAGAGGGCTGAATTGTGGGTATCTAGAAGGGAAGAATTGTGAAGGCTAATCATTTTGGACTTGTGGAGGACAATTTAAGAGGTTCAATTTGTTTTTCCAAGGGCAGAGTCACCTACAAAGACAAATGAATGTTAGAGGACCAAAAATATTTACACTGGGTCGATTTATTGTAGAAGAAAGGAGAGAAAGTTTCCATAGGTTGAATTGCCACGATAATTTTTTGAGAAGGCCAAGTTGTTCCAACCATATCACAATTTCTGAAGAGGTTGAATTGGAGCTAGCCAAATTTGTCCGAGGATTTGCGGCCAGGGTTCGACCCAGAGAATTTTTAGAGGGAGGTCGCGTTATCCCGAGTGGTTAATTTGTAGGTTTTTTTCCAAAAATAATTTGATGTAAATGTTATTGAGTATTATTAGTAAAAGAGGATAGGTTTTGTTGTGGCATTTTCAATACAAAATTTTGATTACTAGTTTCCAAATTTGTTGGGTTTTTTTTTATATATATATATTTTTCAGCAAAATTATTTTTGGGAAATTTCTGAAGAATATTGGTAGAAAAATTATAAATTAAATTAAAGGATTATTTTAGTGGTATCAGAGTTGGTTTTCCTACTAGCCTGAGGGTTTACAAACCTAGTTGAACCTGAAGGATAAGAATTACGTGACATATAAAATGAAAATGAAAAGAAAAGATCTCTCCCACTTTGATTTAGAAGAAGAAAGAGTAGAAATGGGTGACAAAAAAATTCAATAGTTTAGGATCATATTGAATATCCTAAACAATTTTTCAAGTGGACAACAAGAGATGGTGCAAACTATGGCAAGAGGGCATTAAGATTTGTTGTAGGTTTTCACTCAATATATTGTTGGTATTCAGGGAAATAAGAAAAATGTCAACATCAGTGGCACAGGAGGGTCAAATGGTCACCATGGGTAGCATGATGAGGTGAGAAACACTTCTAGTCCCACCCAACATAATCGTTAGTCATCAAATATAATAACACTTAGACTCATTTTACCTAAATTTTTATAATAATTTCTAGTAGAGAACTAAGGGAAACAAAGGCGAGGTGGAGATTTTATTGATTACCTATGGGAGTATTGGGCATTATGAGAGGAGTTTCATGCAACTATTTCCCTCCAAGATTTATGCACTGTCAAATACAGGAACAAGTCTATAGATTAAAATCGAGAGACAAAATTATGAGCTCCCAAAGAAAACAAGGAAGTTGCACAACCATATAATGGGCATATAAATTGGATACATACTTCCAAATTAACAATATGACAAAAAATAGAAGCCACACAATATTTTACACTACATTTGGAAGGCGAAGCTCATGAATGGTGGTACCATGGATTAACCACTTCGGGTCACTCCAATATCACTTCCTACTTGGAATTCATGGAGAGGTTGATTAAGTGCTTTGACAAGAAGAATATTGAATTTCATTCATGGGGCTAGCATAACTATGATAAAATACACTCCGGATACCTACATTTTAGAATTTCAGAAGTTCGCAGTGATGGTTACAAATAAATCTAAAAGCATGTTGGTAATGCTTTTCTTGGAAGGGTTTTTTGAACCACTATGTGGTTGGGTCAAGGATTTCAATCTAAATGCATTGCAGGATGCTATATCTCGAACCAAGGACATGGAATATGAAGTTCCTAAAAGGGCCCTAGTTAAATTCTCTCCCCCACAGAAAAACAAGGAGAATAAATTGTGGCTAGGTAAGAGAAAAGTAGAAGAGACTAGAGAAGAATTAAGGAGGAAAAATATATGCTACAACTAAAAGGAACTGTGGGTACTAGGACATAGATGTACATGGAAGATAAGGCCTGCTATATATAGATACTATATAAAAATGAAGAAGAGGAGGAACTAGAGGAAATTCCAGAAGATGGACATAATAGTGGCAACGAAGAACCACCACAGGTGGAGATGAAGGGATTTACTATAGCCAAGCCTTCTTGTGTCCCGAGGCATAACACTTTTAGAGTTAGAGGGGTTATATAGGGCCAACGAGTCACTATTCTTATTGATGGTGGGTCCACTCACAATTTCATAGATGTAGCCTTAGTGGCCAAAAGGCACCTGACTATGGAGGAGTTTGAGGGATTTGATGTTGAAGTATTAGGTGGTAGTCACTTTACATGTACAAGGGAGGTCCCATAAATGGATCTCAAGATGGGGAATTCCCTTACTGACAACTTCTATGTGGTGGAGTTAGTCGACACCAATCTCATGTTGGGAGTCGAGTGGGCCATTTCTATAGGAAGGAACTAGAAAGACTATCAAACTATGGAGATGGAGTTAATCACTATTAATGTACATGGATTGTTATTAAGGGGAATGACCAAAGGTTCTCCAAGGTTTTTCATGGAAAAAACATATGGAGGTCATATTTCAACTTGGAGATATATATTGAGCTAAATTCTTGGTGACAACACATAATCCTCTAGATGAAAACATAAATTATTCAGAGGAAATCCAAACATTATTAAGAAAGCATCATAATATATTTGGAGAGATCCCACGAGGAAGGCCTCTTGACAGGGGATTTGAACACATTATATAACTAGAGGAAGGACTGAAGCTAGTTATAATAACTCCTTAAAGGCACCCTAAGACATTTAATGGAGAGACTGAGAATAATTTCAGGGAGCTATTGGATATGAGGCACGTAAGGCTTATATCAATTTCATTTGCTTCTTCAGTCATGCTTATAAAAAATAAGGATGGGTCTACAAGGATGTGCATTGAGTATAGGGCACTGAACAAAAATATGATAAAAAGAACTTACCCTACACAAAAGGATGTACATAAAACCACTTTTAGATCTCATTATGGACATCAAAAATTTTTGGTCATGCTATTTTGCTTGACCAACAAACCTATGAATTTTTAGTCATGCATGAACCATGTTTTAGGAAGTAACAAAGAAAGTTTATGTTAGTATTTTTTGATGATCTCAATAGCAAAATTTGGGTGGAACACCCGAGAAACTTGGAGGAAGTGTTGTGTATATTGGAGGAATAATCCTTTTTCACAAAGGAGTCCAAATGTGAATTTTGAATGACAAATATTTTTTGTATATGTAATATTATTAGTGTGCAATCGATATAGGTGCATATGGGCATATCATAAATCTACATGGATTTATGGGCATATGCAACTAATATGGGAGTTTTGTCAAAGGGTATTCATAGATGGTGTTAGAATTAATATATTTAACCAAAAACAAGGCTTTCATATGGTCTGAAGAGGCACAACACACTTTTGAGATATGTAAGAAGGTGATGAGCACTTTCCTAGTCTTAGCACTTCTTGACTTCTCATGTCGTTTTGTACTCAAGTGGGATGCATCAGGGGAAGGCATAGGGGTCATGTTGATGCATAATAATAAGCCAATAGCCTTTGAGAGTAGGAAAATCAAGGAGAAATAGAGACTTCATTCCATCTATGATAAAGAAACGCTTGCCATCATGCATGCATTGGTGGAATCTAGATATACTTGGTGGGAAGAAGGTTCATGGTCAAAACCGAACACAATAGTTTGAGGTACTTCATAGAGTAGAAATGTATGAATGAGAGACAACAAAAATGAGTTAGTAAGATATAAGCCTATGATTTTGATATTGAATATGTAAAGGGAAGGAACATGAAATAGCATATTCCCTCTAAAGGAGTCCAACAACATGTTCTCTCACGGATATCACTACCGATTGAAAGGCAATTTTTCTAGTGTAGTATTCCAAAAATAATTTGTCATGGAAATTGATGGATGGATTGGTCTAGGATGATAGGTACAAGGTTGTAAACAACATCATTTTCTACAAAGGCAAGATTTATCTAGTCCCTGAAAATACTCTCAAAGGAAAAATCTTAAAGGTCGTTCACAATTCACTTCTAGTCATTCATCAAGTATACTTCAAACTAAACCGATAGGTAAGGGAGATGTTCTCTTGGAAGGGAATCTAAGAAGATGTATGGGGCCATGTGACAAAGTGTACTACCTGTTAGTACTACCTGCTTGCAGAATAAGGTAGAACATACTCATCTCACAAGATTGTTGAAGCCATTACCTAACCTAGAACAAAAATAGGAAAGCATTCTCATGGATTTCGTTAAGGGGATTCTTAGGGTAAAAGTTAGAGGTTGCATTATGGTGGTAATTGATAGTTTGACCAATTTTACAAACTTTATAAGAATCCCATCAGACTACAAGGCAAGCCAAGTTGCAAAATTATTTTCCAGGGAGATCTTTATAATACATGGAGTACCCAGATATATAATCAATGACAGGGATATCCAATTTCTCAGTCCTTTTTGGAAATAATTGTTTAGATTGGAAAATATAAAATTAACCTCAAGCACTAGCTATCACCCACAGATATATGGAAAAATAAATTTTGTAAACAAATGGGTGGAAGGTCATCTGTGGAATGATGTGACAGGGAAATAGAAGACATGGATCTTGTGGCTGCATTTGGGGGAATATTTCTACAGTACTACTTACTATATCTCCAATGGTATGATACCATTCCAATCACTATATGGATATGGTGCTCCATTTTTTGAGATGGATTTCGGGGATAGCAAGGCTCCAAAAAAAAAATATTGGTTGCAAGAAAATAAAGACATGCTCAAAGTCCTTAAGGAGAACTTACAGGTTGCACAAAATCAATAGAATATGTATGCAGATCACAACATGAACGAGTGTAGTTTCTAGGAGGAAGAACTAGTTTTCTTACATTTACATCCATACAGATAATCCTCCTTAAAGAGGAATGGAGCAGAAAAGTTGAAACCTTGATATTATGGACCCTATGGAATAGGGATTGGAAAAGCATGTTATGAAAGAAAACTACCTAGGGAGAGAAAGATTCACAAAGTATTCCATGTGTCATGTCTTAAGAAGGTGTTAAGGTAGTAGATCATAGATACAACCACATTGCCTCCATTGAAAGAGCAAGGGAAATTGATCTTAATCCCTGAGGAAATTTTGGATACCAAGGAGAGGATACTAAGGACCAGAACCATCAAGGAGTATCTAGTTCGATGGGAAGACCTACCAATAGAAGATGCCACATGGGAAGGATAATAGGTACTGTAGCATCCCAACTTGCAGTTGCTTGAGGACAAGCATTTTTGAGAATGGAGGACTATAATGCCCCTTTCCAAACAATAATGTTAGAAGGGATCGACTTAATAGCCTATCTAGATTCCCATAAGCTATAGTCAAGAAAAAATGGGATCAATTAGTTTAATTGTTTAATGAAAGAAATTTTTTAATAATTAAATAAAAGTGGTAAGCCACTTAATAAAAATAAAGTGACCCATGGTATTTCTAGCCACCCATGGTATTTTAAGAGGAGGAAACAACTATAAAAAAAGGAGGAGGCTCAATGGGGATTATGTGTGGATGATTTGAGAATTGAATTTGGAGCTCTAGTATCTTATTGTGTGAGAGGAAAATCCTTGTAGAGAACATAGTTTCAATGGTGAAACTATCCACCCTAGCTAGTGGTTATTAGTTTCATTGGTGAAACATCCACCCTAGCTACTCAAGAGGGACACCCACTTCAGGTTCTTCATTGGCGTTCATCAGAAAAGAAGGACCAAAGATTAGAGATTTGAAGACTCAGCCTAGTTGTAGTAGTACACCTCTTCAAGGAGGTCAATTTTGTGATAAATCACACCATTTGAAGGACAACTGTCTTACTTGGCAGGAAATAAGGTTGAATTGTTTATTAGCTATCAAATTTGTAGAGGGATAAACTATGGTTACCTAGAAGGGATGAATTGTGGGGGTCAAATCATTTTGGACTTGTGGAGGATGATTTAAGACAACCGAGTTTTTTTTCTAAGGGCGCAATAACCTATGAAGACAAATGAAATTTGGAGTACCAAAAACCTTTTCGTTGGGTCAATTTATTGCAGAAGAAAGGAGAGGGACTTTATGAGGTCGACTTGCTAGGTTAATTTCCAAAGAAAGCCTAGTTATTCTAGCCAAATCATAATTCTAAAGTGGTCAAATTGAATCCAAGTGAATTTTCTAGAGGATTTATAGTTAGGGTCCAAGATTGAGAATTTCCAAAGGGACGTCAAGTTATCTGCAATATTGATTTTTCCAGTTTTTTCCAAAAAGAAATTGATGTAAATTTTCCTTATTATTAATAATAAAATTGGCTGGCATTTGTTATGACATTTTCAATAAAAACTTGTGATTACATGTTCAAATTTGTTGGGTTTTATTATATTTTCATCAAAACAAAATCTAGGAATTTTTTGAAGAAGTTTTGGTAGAAAAATTATAAATTAAATTAAAGCGGTTATTTCAACTTGGTTCACCTTTGGATTACCAAATGCTTGGATGAATTTTTAATCACCTTTCCCTACATAACCTTGAACAATTGGAACTGCGACTTAACCATTTTCACCAAATTTGGGATCCAGATCAAATAACCAAACACTTTATCTGAGAGCATTCTTGGATGGTCGGATAGCCAAATTACTTCAAAACATTTTAGCTTTGAATTGGGACCCACAATTTTCTATGTGATTTTCCAGATCACCTGCCACTTCATGTGCCAAGTCACCTTCTGCAATGAACTTGAGTGTGCCATGTAGCTTGATGTTGATATGTACCTTCCATGTGTCACCTAACAATCATCTAGTTGGCTAGACAATGACATTTCCCCTACCAAATGTCATACTCTAATGTTTCCACATCATCACCTCTATCACTTATTTTCCACGCAACTACTAATCATCATACTACCACCTGTTGGATGCCTAGGGTCCATCCTCTGGCTAGAAAAAATATTGAGAATCCAGGTAACTTATTAAATGGTTACTTTGGTGCACCCCTGAATACTTGGATGCCCAGCTGAGAAAGTGATCTGGATTGAATCTAGTATCCACCTCACTTAACAAAGTGTTAACTATGTGCATGACAACATAGCCATATGCCCAGATATGCGCAAATTCCAAAATACAAGTAAGTGTTTTAGCTTGGTGAGCTTCCAAATATCCAGATGGTCAGATACAATTTTTTTTTGAAATTCAACTAAATGTCTAACCCACTAGATAAGCCAGCTAATCATGGATTGATTAGTGTCAGTCACAATTTAGTGGCATTTATTGAGAACCTCACCAACTTTGATAGTTATGTTTCCCGTAGGAACTCCCCCTAAAATTGACATCAATGACAAAACTAACATCTAATATCTCTTTCTTCTTTGAACCAATTATTTTCTCCCACTTCTTTGAACCAATCTCCAAATCATTGGCTAAAATTTGCATCACTACTCTGAAAAAAATACTAAGTTTTGAACTAAGTATTCTGCACAAATTGCGCAATGAATGTCACACTAATGGTTCTAATATTTGAACCAAATTCTTTTCTCCAAGTTTAGACTCACACCAATGTTTAAATTTTGCCATGGCTGGTCTCTCCCCCTATGCCTTGTTCACAACTTCTATTTCCAAGCAAGTTAATTCTCCCCCTTGTACATCAAGGGAAAAGGCTACGTCAATTTCAGATCTCAGGATACCAAATATGAATATATACTACCAATTTATTATGCTTGGTTGTTCTTCCAAACTCCCCTCTGAACTGATGCTTCTCCTTACTGTCAAATCTCCCCCTGACCATGAGCACAAAACAACAATTGCTCCTGATTTGTTGACACCAATGAATGGTATGCTACCAATTTTTTAAGCCTTGATACCAGTTGTGTATGTTCCAAGAGGACCAATTCTATTTACACCAATTATGAAAATTTATAAAAACTTTCCCTTTGATCATTCTTCTTCTACAACTCATTTCCTAAAATCTTGACTTGTGTTGAAAAAAACCATACCTCATACTTAGAAGACTAATGAGATGAGAGAGATATGACTCTCAACCCCTGCCTTAGATACTCTGGTTTTTTGGGAAGAGGTTTGGTGAATATATCTAGAATTTTTTCTTTAGTGGAAATATATTCAAGCCTAACAATTTAATCACCTACCTAGTCTCTCAAGAAATGATACTTAATAGGAATACATTTTGTCTTTGAATGCATTACAGGTTTCTTGGAAATCTTAATAACACTAGCATTTCACACATAATTGAAATGGAGTGAGAAAATTCTACCTTTATATCTTTTAGAGTTTGTTTCATATAGAGGACTTGAGTGCAACATGCAATTGTTGTTATGTACTCAACTTTAGTTGTAGATAATGAGATAGATGCTTGCTTTTTACTTAACTGTGACACTAAGTAATTACCCAAAAAGAAGGTTGCACCACTTATGCTCTTCTTTTCATCAACATTTCTTGCCTAATCTGCATCTGTGTATGTTGTGAGAGTGAAGTCTTGGATTCTTGAATACCACAATCTGTAATCAATAGTTCCCTTTAGATATATAAATATTATTTTCATTGCATTTTCATGGTTCTCCTTAGGAGTAGACTAAACTCTAGCAAATAATCCTACAACTTGCATTATATAAGGCCTTGAGGCGGTTAGATATAGGAGGCTTCCAATCATTGACCTACACATAGTATAATTTGCATTAGGGGATTCATCATCCTTGCTTAACTTGGACCACGTTAGCATAGGTGTGCTAACAAGTGCACAATATTCCATGCCAAATTTCCTCAATATTTCCTTTAGGTCCTTGGTTTGAGAGTTAAAAAACATTTGTTTGATTGAAAAACTTGTAATACAAGGAAGAATGACAATTCTCGTAGCATGGAAATCTCAAACTCCTTCTACATGTATGTTGCAAATTGTTGATCCATTTGATCCACATCACTTCCAAATATGATATCGTCCGCATACACAATAATGATTAATCAATTCTCATTATCAATTTTAATATAAAGATTATTGTCTCTTGTGCCCCTTTTGAATCTTTGCTGCTGTATATATATGTCAAGTCTTGAATACTAGGCTCTTGGAGCTTGTTTTAATCCATAGAGTGCTATGTTTAGTCTACATACCCCATATACATCTTCAAACAGTTGAAATCCATCTGGTTGCTTAGTGTACACTTCCTCTTCTAGGTCGCCATTTAGGAATGAAAACTTGATATCCATTTGATATACTTTGATTTTTTTGAAACATGAAAATCCTAAGAACAATATTATTGCTTCTAGAATAGCTACAAGAGAAAAAGTTTCTTCAAAATCAATGCCTTCTACCTATGCATAATGTTTACAAACTAGTTTTCCTTTATTCCTTACTACTTTCCTGTCTTCAATTAGTGTGTTTCTGAAAACCCACTTGGTCTCAAGTTTCAAATATACACAAAGATAAAAGAAAACTTCCAATATAGTGCTTGTATAATAAATTATCAAACACTCATCACATTCATGTGTAAAAGACTCAACATAAAGTTGAATATCAAAGAAAATCACTTACTGTGTTTAAAGTAAAAATCTATACAATAAAGATGCAATATATGATACAAAATAAACAACAAATAGAAAAGTAAAGAAAATAAATATTAAAAAGAGAGAACACAAGATGGTAAGATTAGATACAAATATTTCATTGAGCATACTTAAATAATATTGTTCATATATATTAGAATCAAACTCTACAGATCAAATAAATGTAATAAGAACTTCTTGACAACTGACTGCATTTAATGACTACATAAGTCAAATGTAAGCAATAGTAAATAATAAATTAATCCTAGTTTTGCTACAATTGTCTTAGTAAGACATTTTCAGACATTGGTATGCTAATGAACACAATGCTAATATATCAGTACAAACATATATATAATAGTTCTAAATCACTAATGACCGAAGTAAATGATACCCTTCTCAGTAAATAAGATTTCAAACCTTGATTTCTCACAGGGCACAAAATAGACGGTGATGGGGTGTACTGTTAAGTCACTTCATGATATGAAGTTCATCAGTTTGAAACTATGTGGGAAAAAATCAAACCATGTTAAAGTGTTGGTGTGGTCTAAACCAGGTGCGATCCTCGGGTGATTTTGATGGCTTAGATGCCCTTGCGTCGTCGTTTCTCAAGCCACAGGTCAAGCTTGAAGTCAAACTTAGACAACTTGACAAACAAAGAAACAAAATATTTCAAGCCTCCATCAATGCTATTATTTAAAAGAAGCCCCATTGACAAGATTTTATGAGATTCAAGTAACTAAATAATACAAAAAAGTCCCAAAGCTTAATAAATTAGACTATATCATACCATACTCTGTGTGAAAATTGAGATCCTTCTTTCCTTCATCAAGTAGATATTTGTACTTGAGAGACTTCCATGATAGTTAAGTAACTGTTTCTTGATTTTATTTTAATTTAATTTGATTAATTAATCAAAGGCTAAAATAGATAGGAGGAAAACAAATAAATGGTGGGCTCTTAAAAAATAGGGATTATCGCATAACATAAAGGGGAGGGAGTACCCACATCCATTTTCATCAAAGTATTTCATATGTCATCAACTTTAACCGAAATGCATGATATTTCCACGTGTTGTGCACATAAGCATGCATTGGTCTTGTCTGTCTAGCATTCAAATTTCCCTTTCCACATGGAAATAACTAAAGTCTCCACTCTGTCATAAAAAATATTTCACTGTCAAAAAATTAAATTTTCAAGTCATCCCATCATAATCAATAAGAAAAAGAAACAAAGTTATGGTTTGCTCAAGATACAAATTTCTCCATGAAATAACTAATTGTTGAGTGCCCATTTGTTCCTCTTTGTTTGACCCTATGGTAGAAGTATCTGCAAAATAAAAATTGGGATTTGAATACTTGGTTTTAGGAGCATATTTTTCATAATTTGGGCTGACATGGCTCACATGTAGGGGTTTAGAATTAACAAGCTTGGAGGTAGAAAGTGTAGAATAAAAAATATTATGGAATTTTACAATATCAGGAGTGGCATGCTTATTATTGGAGTTAGTATTGATGGAGATGATGATGCATGAATGGCAAAAGAGTGTGAATGAGTAGGTGTGTGGTGGGTTTTGTTATTGGGGACTGGTCCCCTACCTTTATCTTGGGCATTAAGAGGATTTGGAACAATGTTCCAACCATCAATGTTATACCAAGTACTGTTACGTGGTTCCAGAATAGGAACTTCATGAATACTAGGATGAGGCCTCAAAGAAGGGGGGGGGCACTACTCTGATAAACAAGGGGGTAACAAGCAACATTGGGAGAACTAAGCTATAAATGTCCAGTAGTGACCAACTGATGAAACTCTTCAGAATCAACATTAAAGTGAACAGAACAACATTTTTTTTATACTTCCCATTTTCCCATAAACTAGGGGGTATTTTCCCCCTTCCTATGCATCTGCCTTGCCTTCTAGAATTAGAACTCATTTATGCAAATAAACCAAAATATTAACAATAACGAAACAAACAAAACAAGTTGATTCATCAACTCATTTCCCTTTTAAACTACTAAAACAAACATGTTTTTAACACAGTGATCAATGAAATCTTCTATAAATAGGAAAAGGGGTGGTGAAGTGATATTAGGGGTTTAATTTAGATAAATGAGCGGTGAAATGTAGGAAACAAGGTGAAACCCATAAGAATTCTTTCAAAACTTTCCCTTTAGCAATTTAAGTGATTGCCATAATTTCTTTCATATATTTTTTGAAAATGTCTTTTTTATCCAGGTTTGACCATTTACTCTATCACATTCAAAATCAACAGATATCTTAAATAATAGCATTGTATAACAATAATACTTTAAAAATGGTCGTGAAGGGCATTAAAAATATATTCTTTTAGGTGAGGGTTTTTACACAAAATAGGTTTTTAACAGTTTGAGGTGGATAGTGTAGGGGAGTAGGTGAGAAGCTACGAGAATTGACAATGAAAGAGTACATGGGGGGGCTTATTGAAAATTGACACAAAGAGTTAGAACTAAGAGTGACCCATGCAAATAAAATCAAAATTAAAGCAAGGTTAGGGTATCTTTGTCCGAGTACCCATAATTTTTATTCATGCATGAGGGTTTTTTATTTTAGACAAATACCATCAATATAACTTGAAAAAAAAACTATATGTAGAATCATGACAAGGGTTTTAGAAAGGGTCAAGCCAATATTTAAGGGGGGCATTGACAATTAGAGTAGTTCTTGAGGAATAAGAGTAGCCTTTTAGAACTTCTTTGTAACAAATTTACCATTAACTTTATGAATGGAAACCCTCAGCCAAAAAAGTTTTGGAGCTACCAAGAGCTCAATTATTAGCTTTATAAATGGCTACCCATTTTATTGAATTATTAATAGAGAAACAGAGCTTCAAGGGAAATTTTAAAGATAACGAGCTAGATGGACAAGGCTATCATGTGCAGTGGAAATATAGAGTCACCAATGAAAGTAAAAAAACAATATACTGTGTAGTTAACCATAATCAACTTACTTGCAATGCCAATTCAACTTTGACACATGATTGGAAGGAATGTCTAGTAAATGTCCAATGAGCTAGATGACAAGTTTCTTTCTGAGCTCTCAGTTTGACACAAAGACTAAAATAGTAATATTGGTAAAAAATTGAAATAAACCCCAATTTTTTTGGGTTGAGTTGTTAAATTTCCAAATGATAAAAACCCTCACAAAGGAGAGTCACTAATTTACTAATAAATCCATTTTCATTCATTGATTTAACTTACCTAATGTGCCATTAACTTCTTAGCCCAGATTTACCTCTTTTCATTACTGGGCATTTAAAGTTAAGAGTGGTGCCAAGCCACCTCATGCTTAATTTCTATCAAAAATCATGCAAACAAGACGTGAATCAAATGTAATGCAAACACATTCAACCTGAAATGATGCGACATTCTCCCAAGAATCACCTCGTGGAGCACTACACATGATAGGGTTACCCCATTTTCAAATAATGTATCATATCTTAACTTAACCAACAACAGAGCCAAAAGAAAATTATTGTGCCCATAACCCTAAGTCAATGTCACAAGGAGGATTATGACATATCAACAATATATCACACATACCACATAACTTCAAACTTTTAACACAATACACATTAATCTTCACAAGCCTTGTATTAACAAATTAGTTTTCCACCATAACATATATATGCCAAATAATTCAAATTCCACTGTATGCATATATATCATAACTTTGATATATATATATATATCTATTATTTATATATATATATATATATATATATATATATATATAATATATATATTATATATTATATATATATATATATTATATATATATATATATATATATATATATATCATTATAATATATCATGTCTTCAAGCATTTCCTTAGCATGTATATTGTATTTCCATGATTTTCAAAATCCTACAACATATGTAAGATTATCCCAACATCAAATTCATAATTTCTTTTGTAACTATAAAGAAAAAGGTAAACATATGCTCAAAATACTCACAATTCATTCATTTCACTTCAAATCATTCATCAACATAGAAATAGTAATTCTAGTACAAGCACTGATATATATACTCATGAAATGTATAGTTTCTTATGGTGTTCCCTCCCTTTGGTAATGGATATGTAGAACTGAACATATTTCAAAGTCACTTTAAGTATGTCAAGGCAAAGATAGATGCACAATTTTGTAGCCTAATACAAAATTCAAGAATTTTTAAAATTGGCGTCAACATCTGGCAACTCCAAAGGGAAACATAGGTGACTATATTGAATTCAGGATCTTTGATTTTGCAGAATAGGAAAAAAATAATAGAACTAAGCCAGGAAACCCCTCACTGAAGATAGAAAAATACAGTCACCTATCTATTTGGAATCTACACAAAACGAAAGTTTCAAGGGAAACTTTTTCCTAAAGCAATATGGAGTCATTAATTAACATCTTGCTAAAATAATGATAGGTCAATACTAATATCATTATTTTACAAGTCAATAAGATAATGGTTACTTAGTTGTAGCGTTATTGTCCCCATCTTCTATGCAAACTTCAGTGAGGTCGATTGTATTTATCGTTTTGTGAAAATATTTAGAATGATGTATATCTAAAATTCAAGTAAAAAATCAAAGGATCTTACAAACAATTTCAAAGGAAATACAGTTAACAAGAAAATAAAAGCAAACAAACAAGAAAATAAATAAATGCAAAAGAAAACAAAGAAAAGAGAGAAGGGAAAAGATCAGGATGGATTGAGCCTTAAGCAAGATCAATTAAAGTCTTGATATGAGACTCATTTGTAGGATATGACAACAATATATCATCTTCATATTTCAACAAGTATGACTTATTTTCAATCATCGGAGCTATTTCATAGGGAATGCTCCATAATTTTTGAAATTTAGTATGCTTTCCTTTGTTTGCATGTGCAAATTCCCACAACAACACTTTCTAACCAAATTCAAAATTTGTAGTTTTAGCCTTCTTGTCATGATATTTTTTAACAATACCTTTCCTCTTTTCGTTTCTATTTAAAGTTGAAGCTTATTGTTCACCAAGAGCTAATAAAGTATGATATCTGTCAATTAAATCAAATTCTTTAAATTCTTCAGCTTGAAAAGCTAAGAAAAATTAATCTAATTGTAATTCAACAAACATAATCGTTGTTTGACCATATATCAATTGGAAAGGAGTTACATCGGTACTGACTTTAGTAGTAGTTCTTTCTGCCCAAAGGCCATAAGGAGGTAACAAATGGCATTGTCTTGGATTATCAGTGATGATCTTTTTAAGTATTCTGATTAAATTTCTGTTTGTAGATTCTACTAATCCATTTACTTAAGGGTAATATGAGGAAGAAAAAATATGTTTGATACCAAATTTACTATAGAAAAGTGCAAATTTGTTGGAAACAAAAGCAAATCCATTATCAGATACAATATGAGTATGCGTCCCAAATCTAGTAAGCAAAGTTTCGTCGAATAATTTGATGATTTCATTCTCAATTGCATTTTTGAGAGGGACTACTTTAGACCATTTAGTGAAATAATTTGTATTAGTTAGAATAAAAATATGTCCAATTGAGGATGATATTGATCCAATGAAATCTAACCCCCATTTAGTGAAAGGGAAAGTTGAAATGACAGGTTTAGAGGCATAACTAAATATTGAAGTATTCATGTTACATGCTGGCATTCGTTACAAGATTTTACAAGTTTAAAGGTGTCATGAAAAATATGGGGCGAGAAGTATTCGGTCCTCGAAATTTTATAAGTGATAGACTTAGCAACAAAATGACCTCCTATGTGATCAATTTGTTGTGATGAACCATGTAATGATTTAGAATTTTATTAACAAATTTATCATCTACACACCTTAACAACATGCCTACAAGAGTTTTTCTAAATAAAATATTTCCTACAAATACACATTTTAAAGCATCCAATCTTATTTTCCTTCTCTATGCTATTTCTAAGTTTTATGGATACTTTTGATAAATCAAATAAAAACTGATGTGGAGATATCATGGGTGGTGATGCAATTCAGATTCTTCACCATTGATAAACAATAATTCAACACAATATTCATTTTATAATTCAGCCTCCTTTTTATTGCTTGAATTTTGGGCCAAATGTAAAGGCATATCTCTCCCTTTAATTGTATTAGTATTTTTTATCGCTAAATCATGTTCTTAAATTTTTGTCAAACAATGGGCTAACTTTCCAAGCATTAGATTTTGAGATAGCAAGAATTTCACAGCTAGTAATGGAGTTCTGACTTCAATGTGCTTTCCAATAATTAGATATCTAATTTTTTCAATAAATTTTACTAAGACATAAGCATGTTTTTCTGTTAAATAATACTTCATTTCTTCATCAAAGAGACTCTGCTTCATAAATGTTATGGGTTGTTCTTCCCCTTCATGATTTTTCTACATTAAAATAGTAGAATTTGCCTCTTCTATAACATTGGTGTAAATAATGAATTCCTTAATAAAATTAGGTGTAGCTAAGATAGGAGTTGATGAAACAACATCTTTGCTTTGTTGGAAATCCTTTTGGTCGAATGAATTCCAATTGAAAATTTGTTCATTTTTCAACATGTGATGGATTGGTTTAACATTCTTTGCAAAATTTGGTATGAATCTTGTTATGAAATTAATCTTTCCCATGAAGGATTGTATGTACTTCTTCAATGTAGGAGGGGGAAATTCCTAAATGGTTGTTACCCTTTTGAGATCTATATTGATCCCATAATTGGAGACTATGTGTCTAAGTAATTTACTAGATTTAACACCAAAAATTGTTTTGAATATACTGTTAAATCATATAAATACACTTGAATAATAACCCCAATGATATCCTCAAATGCTATATTCATAACTCTTTGAAATGTTGCCCCAACATTGATTAAGACAAATGGCATGCGATTAAAAGCAAAATTTCTCTATTTCATAGTAAAGGTTGTTTTATGTTAATCAATTTTCTTCAAATAATTTTGATTTAACCAAAAAACCATATATTATAGACATCATACTAGAACCAACTACCTATTGTAAAATCAAATCCATATTGGGAAGTGGAAAATTGTCCTTTACACTAGCTTTATTTAGGAAACAAAAATCAACCATTCTTTTTTTAACATGAACTAAATTAGATACCCACACAAAATATTTTTTGGATAAATAATATGAGAAAAAAGTAACTTATCTAGTTCATCTCCTATTGTTGCTTCAAGGGCTAGATTAATTGGCCTTTGTCTTTGCCTTATAGGTAAACAATCATTTCTAATAGGTATTGCATGACTAATTATAGAAGGATCAAAACGTTTGAGATTGGTGCAAGACCAAGAAAAAATATCTGAAAAATCATGAAAGAGGTCTAAAAAATCATTGACTTCATTAAGGGATCAAGATTATGAAATATATAACATTTCAGGATCTTTTTCACTTATGACATTATCTTTGATAGTTTCATCAGTTGTTTTTCTCGAAGTTTTATTAGATACTTCAGTTTTCGTTGCATCGCTAGGTGAAAATGTATCTTCGAAATGGAAAAGAACTATAGGGTATTTGTTCTGTCCTATATTAATAATATGAGAATATAATTTGATTTCATCATTGAGAAAAGCAAGAAGAGTTTGATCGTCTTCAAATACTTAAGACTCTTCATTGTCATGATGGTGTGACTTATATAGAGATAAGATAGGGTAATAAAGTTTATTTGAGATGTTGAATCTTTCATGCCTTGAAAAATACATGGCTAGGATATTGGCAATAGGATTCATGCTTCACCTAACATGTGTCATAATAAAGCTATTACATTTTGAGATAACTTCTGAAGCAAGACTAGAGTAACGCCTCATAAGATTTTTTGATGGGACATAAAATTTCTTAATTAGATTTAAAATTAATTTTGACTCTCCAAAGACATATAAATTTCAATATCCAAGCATGAGAGCATTGTCTAGACCATGTAATAGAGCTTCAAACTATGTGATGTTTTTAGTACATAAAAAATTAATCGATAATAAAATGGATGCATTTTTCCAAAATGATTTCACAAAGTAATACCAACACCATTTCCTTCATGGGATGATGCTCCATCAAAGAACATGTACTAGATTTGGTCAGCATCTGGGGAGCATTAGGAGTATTATTGTTCTCAATTTCTTCTTCATTAAAAATAGAGTAATATCCTAAATCATCCTCTACATATTTAACCAAAGGTTGATGAAGGCTTTCAATGTAAGGGACAATCTTGTCCTCTCAGTATACAATGATATTCTTGGGGTCTCTTGGAATAATCATATGGGTTCTATCCATTGAATAATATCCTCTGATTAAGGATTGTCAATCCCTACCTAGAATAATTTAATAACTACTAACAACCGTATCTATGGCATGTATATTACAAGTAGTACAGATCTCAGGATGGAAACACATGAACTATGTGAGATATTTGACCTCCACTATAGTAGGTTGCTTTTTTTATTGAATGAAAGAATATTTATGGACACCTCATTTGTACAAGAAAGTCCAAGCTCTTCCATTATTGTTTTCAACATAAAATTTGGGCCAAATCCCTAATCAATTAGACAACAATGGGGAATATTATACAATATAATCATGGATACACAAAAGGGCGGGTTATTGGGTTTTTTGTAATTAGTCATAGTTCCAACAACTTAATTTGTAGAGGGTTTAGGTTCATCTTCCATTTCAATTATAGTCACAGACGAGGTTTAATTTTAGTTTGTTTTTCAAGAAAGTTTTTAAGATTAGCAATATGTTTGGGAGTCTTAGCTAAATCCAACAATGTATCATTTGATTTAATTTTGTCCAAGTCATTGATTATATTGTGTCTTATCTTTATTATTGTTAGGTTTTTAAGTCGCTTTAAGATTAGGGTACTTCCATATTTAATAGATTTTTCATGAGGCTAATTACTTTGAAACAATATTAGTGTTATTATGATTAAAATTTTATTTTGAAAAAAATTATTATAATTTTTAGCATGAGTATTTGTAATATGGATATCATCTTCTAGCCAATACAAACTATTTATAGAAGTGTTATTTTTTGGAGGTATATGTTTCTTTCCAAAATTTCTTCCTTTACTGTCCTTCATAATTTCACATGTTTTTTCGTCATGATAGCCTTCACAAAATTTACACCAAGGGTGATTTACAAGAAATGAACTAGGTGGAGATTAATTAGGATTAGATTGAGAGGATGAAGGGAGCACTGAATTGATGGGTATAGGATAGACTTTCCTTTAAAATGATATTATTCGATTATTCATGTCTTGCATCAATTGCAAGACTGTAATCATTTAAACCCTTTTACTTTTTCACTTAAAGGAAGTCTTATTATTAAATTTGATCTTCATATCCCAAACAAGTTTGTAAGGATGATGTCAAATTATTGACAACTTTCTCCTTAAGCTTATTTTTGTAGGCATGAGGTATAGTGTTATAGTAATGAATCATAGTAGTCTGACTATGAGGTCTTATTAGTTCAGGAATTGGATTGCAGAGTTTGGTGAATTTGAGATTGAAAGCTTTAATGGTATCACTAGGTTTATAGACCATGCTATTGTATTCTTTTACCCAATAAACTGGGCTTTGTTGCTGCTCGTATGTGGATTTGAACCAATAACAGAGTTTTTCCCAAGTAGAGAAATATTTAGGGGGTAAATAAAAAAATCTAAGCACAAACTTCCTTTCTAGTGTATTTACAAACAACCTCATGCATACATCATTTGAATTAACCCTTATATTGTTACAAGCATTGGAAAAATCACTTAAGTGTTCTTCTATATTACATGTTCCATTACCTGAACATTTTGGTAAATAATCTTTAAATTTGGGCAAATGAGTTATATCTAGAGGCAAGTCAAGAGTAGAAGGTACATGCGAAGAAGTTGCATTTAAATCCTCTTCGAATTCAAACAACCATACTATTTAATGGCTTTGTTAGGATTAGTGGTTGAGACAATAGGTCTATAATAAGTGTGGATGCTACCCAAAGGAGGTGAACTCATATTGATTGGTCGTATATTAAATAGGGGTAACTGATGTATGAGTGTGGCATTAGACTAAAAAAAATAACATTTAAGAGAATTTTTAAGATTTTCCTTTCTACTACCCTTTGCCGCTGATAGAGAATCATATTCGGGGGATTTTCATCTAAGTCTTCATGATTGGTGAGGAGTTTCAAATCCTTGATGAGATGATTGAGATTGAAGAAGGGATATACATTTATTTGGTGAAGATTTAATTAGGTTGAATTTGGGCTATTGCTTCTCTAAATTGTTCATCAATAATTTAAATATCTCATGAAATAACAACCCAATATATTTCAATTTCTTCCTTAGTTTTGGTAGTATCTAACATAAGGTTCAATAAAATGATAAAAATTCTATTTTTATTGTTGAAATTGGAAAAATATTTGGTTGAAAAAGATTCAGTACAATCATTTATTACTCAGTAAAAGAAATATTCAATCAAATTGATCTGAGAAAGACAATATTTGATAAACATATCTCAGGAGTAAAATTGAAAAAGCATATAACTGACCTTGATTAAATGTTTATGTTATTGTTTGTTTAGCCAATGAGAGTAATGATAGAGTGATATCTTCCTGTTCAATAGTCAATTGAAATGGTTCAGGCCTAGTCATAACTTGCAGAATAGATTAGGTAAGGGACATATAACACCAATACTAAAAGATCATCAAAGCAAACTAAAAAAAGAAAAGAAACAAAACAAGCAAACCAAACAGAACCATGAAACCAAAATCAAAAGAATAAACAAAAAAAATAGGGTGATCACTTTACATCCCCAGTATGACCGCTAAAGAGGATGTTGATGAATATGCTAATCCTTCAATATCCTTTCAAAGTCTTGGTTGACTAAACCAAGAACTTTGGGAATGTTATTCGAGCTTATAGCCTTTCTAATTATATTTCAACTTCAAAGTACTTAAGAATAAGAATCATTATATGGCTAACCTAGTAGTGTATAAATATCAACCATGAATGGCTATTACACATTTGAAATTTAAAAAAAGTTTCAAATATACAAAAATATAAAATAAAACTTCCAACATGGTGCTTGTATGATAAATTATCAAACTTTCATCACATTCTTATTAAAAAGACTCAACATAAAGTTGAATATTAAAGAAACTCATTGAAATTTTTTAAGTAAAAATTTATTAACAGTAATGATGCAATATATAATACAAAATATACAAGGACCATAAAAGTAAAGAAAATAAATAGTAAAAAGAGAACAAAAGATGGTATTAATAGAAATAGATCCTTCATTGAGCATATTTGAATAATATTGTTTGGATATATTATAGAACCAACTCTACAGAATTAAACAATTTGTAATAAGAACTTCTTACAAATGACACATTTCAAGAGTATTGTTCTGTGAATAATAAATGAAAATAATAATAATAATTAATTAATTAAAAATTAATTAAAAATAAAAAACAATAATAAAATAAACAAATAATTAATAAATAAACATTAATAAAAACTATTAGTTATGAAGGGAAAAGTCATCACACATGACCATTCAAACCTTTGTGACTAGTCAATGCCTATTTAGGCAAACCATCACGAAGGCATGTAATCACCAATCAATTCATTCAATAATAAATAAAATACATATGTTCTACACAATTGAATATTGTTACAATGGTATCAGAGTGTTAACAAACTTTGTTTATTACAATGGTATTAGTGTTACTTGACCCTTTGGTCATTCAATTGTTGCACTAGAGCCATCCCTTATATTCTCTAAATCCTGAATTCATGGGAACATATTCCCAAGAAGTATTGGATGACCTTAAAACTAATAGAGAATTATTACTATAAATGAGGGAAATACTTATAAAATTAATAAAGCTTCTTGAGTGCCCATATGTTCGTCTTTATTTGACCCTACGGTAGAAGTAGTTGCAAACTTATAACCGGGATTTGGACACTTGGTTTTAGGAGCATGTTTTTATAATTTGGGATGACTGAGTTCACATGCAGGGGTTCAAAATTAACAAGCTTGGAGGCAAAAGTGTAGCATAAAAAATATTATGAAATTTTATAGTATCAAGAGTGGCATGCTTATTAGTAGAGCCAAGATTGAATCCTTCAGATGGAAATGATGATGCATGAATGGCAGAAGAGTGTGAATGATTTGGTGCATGGTGGACTGTGTTATTTGGGATTGGTCCTGATCCTTTATCTTGAGAATCAAGAGGATTTGGAATAGGGTTCCAACCATCAACGTTATTCCAAGTATTGTTACCAAGTTTCAGAATAGGAATTTCATGAATGTTAGGATGAGGCCTCAAAGAAGGGGAGGTGATATTCTGATAAACAAGGCGGTAACAAGAAACTAGGGGATCTGAGGTATAAATTTATAGTAGTTACCAGTTGATGAAAATCTTCAGAATTAACATTAAAGTGAGAAAAAAATGAATTTTTTGTTCCTCCCAGTATCCCATAAACTAGGGGGTTTGTTTCCCATTCCTTTGCCTCTACCTTGCCTTCTAGAATTATAACTCATTTTCACAAATAAACCAAAACATTAACAGTAACCAAACAAGTGAATCAAGTTGATACATTAGCTCATTTCCCTTCTAAAATAATAAAACAAATATGTATTTAGTATAAAGTGTTGAAGTTGTAACTAGTTTTGGTCTTCATAATGCATAATTTATTTGAGATTTGAAAGAAAAAGAAAAAATAATTTTTTAATGTAACTATTGGTCAAATCCCAACTGCCAAGTCAACCCTCCAATTGACAAGTCAGCCCAGTCTTGGAAGACACCTTTTTGAACATGGAACCAACAATATATTAGCATATATTCTCCACCATTTGGTAAGAAGTTCACGTCTCTTTTGTGGAGGAAAAATTAAAATATGTTTGAGGCACTTATCTTCTGTGGTATGCAAGATCTTTGAGTGACAATCTTCTATGATGATGTATGCTTTCTCTGGAACTTCTCTCTGTGATATACAAGTGATCCAAGTGGATATTGGTGGCCACCCGCCAATTATGCTTAGACCCCCACCATTGCTTCTTTCAGTTTTTTAGTTTCCTTAATTGTAGCACAATTTACTATTTTTAGCAGTTTTTTGGGTCCTAAACTTCCAGAGCTGTTTTGAGTCCCTAAATGACATTTTTTTGGAAATATACCGCCAACGCTTTTTTCTCTAAAATTATGTTTTCTGCTTTATTCCTTGGAGAGATCTTTCCAATAGGTTATCATGTGCGTCAAATGGAGATAATATGACCAAGTCATGACCCGTGGAAGTTGGTTGTCCAACTCACCCCAACAGGGCCCATAAACTCTTGGTGTTACATCTCCTTGGGTTAGGGTTTTGGTTGTTTAGGGTTTTCTCTTATTGTTCAATAATAAAAAGGCCCTT
>APFE030368256.1:0-11129 GCA_000404065.3 Pinus taeda
ATCCCAATAGGCCCCCAACACAAAGATCATGACTCGCCTTTGAGTCACTCAGCTGGCGTTGTGATCTTGTTGCAAAGATCCCCCAGCTCTACCTAGATCACGGCGACTTCGGAAACGCTCTGAGTGGCTGCCTGCTTGATCTTGTCAACTAACTTCTCTGTATTTGGTCCTTCGGCGACAAGCCTCATTGTTTGTTGGGTCTGCTACAAGCCCTTTAGCTTATTCTCAATAGTGGTCGTGACCTGATAAGCCTTCTCTAACCAAGGCTACATCTTAGCCTTAAGCAAGGCCTCCTTCTTATGTGCTTCATCTACCTGCATGAGGAGCTTCTTCCCCTCCTGTAATTTGGCTAAGCACTACACTGGTGCGATGGAGTGCGCCATTGCCCTTACTTCATCATACTGTCATTGCAGCTCCCTAACCTCTGTATTCAGTGTTTGCAAGTTTGGATCTTCCTGTAGATTGGTCACCAACTCCATTTCCTACTCAAATAATGTCAAACAGTCAACGACTGTGGCATTGATGGTGGTCATTCCTTCTTTTATGGCAGTATTGTGCTGCTCTCGGACCTCAAGCGGAGTCACGTGCTGCAACTTTAATTGCAGCTCGGTGATCTTCATATTGAGTTCAAACTGAACTTGACCAACCTTTTCCTTGGATTCATGCACACCAGCAGTTAATTTTATGATCTTCGCTTCTGGTTGTGCATCCTCGAGGATGTGAAGCTTAGGCGTAGTCCTACATGCCTCTACGAATACGAACTCCAGTCAGGAACTCTGTGCTTGCAACGCCTCCTTTTCTTTTAAGGCCTACATCTTCACAGCAAACATATTTTCATTGTTCACTCTGTATTCGTTGATGAGGTTGACAGTGCACTGCTCTCGAGCTCTCAATTCCTTTGTCACCCATACATGCAGCGCGTAGAGGATCTCGTTAGGGAGCGTTGCTATGTTCAGCCTAATGTTCTTGATTTTTCTTAAGATGACGTGATCATCAGCTGACTTCGCGCGAACGGACCCATCTGGTAATGCAATAGTTCTAAGGTCTAGGGACCTTACCAACTTGGCTGCTTGACTCATCCCAGGTGTCAGGCTCGCTTGTCCGGTGCCCACCTGTATTCTATTTGCCAGGATCTGCTGCTTGCACAGATCCTTTTGGATGGTCCCCAACGTCTGCATTTATTGCTTCTTGAACTGCTACAAAACTTCAGTCATATTATCATAGATCTTATGTATGATCTCATCGAGATCACCCTTCGTCAAGATCATGGAATCACCCTACGACTTATCCGATTTTTGTTTCTTCCATGTACCTCCCTGCTATTCCTTTCCACGTCTCTTGAGAATAAGTGGGGTGCTCTACCCCTCATCTCCTCTGTCGCCTTGTTCTAGTAGTTCTTCCTCCTCTATTTGTGGTGAAGGTGACTTTCCACTTCTTTGTGACTCACGCTGCTCCTATTCTACCTGCTCCTTGGCAGCGTGCTCTTCCTCCACCTGAGCCTTCTCTGTTGCTTCCTTCTTTTTCTACTCTACAAGTGTGTGTGTAGCTTGCTTAGTTGCCTCCTTTCTCTTCTACACTGCAGAAATTACCACGCCCTTGCTTGTACCAACATTTAAATCTAGTGGGGCACGCCACTCTGCATGCCAACGCGCGATCACCTCCTGCACATCTGTCTTTGTCACCAAATATGGAAAGTCATGCCATTTTTATTGTGGATCCTTCCGCAATTGAATGTATACTCTATGGAAGTAAGCCTTGAATGCTACATAGGCTAATAATTGTGTGTACAAGGTCAAGGACAACCTTGGACGTTGGTTAATGGCCATGCTTAGACTTGATTCCATCAAGACCCAAAAGATATTCATCTCTGTGATCTGCACGAGGTCCTTTTTAGCCCATAAGGAAGAAAATTGTGTTGCTTCCAATAATCCTTCTTAGAGTGGAGGAAAATGGCTATCCTCTGGCAATTCCCATGCAACCAACACAATAGACATTAGTAATCAAGCATAATGAAACAACTTGGTTTCATCCTGACCCTCACAACAATTCGTGAGGAACTCCAGGCATAGGTATCTGGATCAATTGAATTGTACGCCTTTCACGCACCGAGCAGTCAGGGACACTACAGGCGCCAGAACTTCATCCGTGCGGCACTTTCTCATCACCTTCCCTGCTAAAATTTGGGTGGAAATTTGAACTGTTAGGTTTGTTATTGACAGGATGGAATACCCTCGCGCTTTCTTCATGAGGCTGAATTCTTTCTTTATTCTTCCTGTCAGGTCCTTTTCCCCCCGTCTTTCCGCCATATTCCTTGGCTGGATTTAGTCCTTCGTGTCTTAGGTGCGTGATTTTGTGGATTAGCATATCAGTGATGGGGACAGGCCCTCCTAGCCATAAACACCCATCACGCACCAAAGTGAGAAGATAGCGCACACAAATTGTGTTGATAAGGGTGCAGTGATAATGGAGCACCCACAACAGGTTAAGTAACCCTAAGTTCTCCACAATGTGAATCCATTCCATTGTCTCTAATGCGGTAACTCATGACTCCACATAGTAGACGCGCTTCATGACTTATCTGTTTCTAAGTGTGGAAACCTAGCATGATCTGCCAGGTCCCAATCCTCCATTTTCAGCAGTGGGATTCGCGCAAGCCGCAGACCTTCAAAGGGAACCTGCTCATGTAGTAAGGGGGTAGAAATGGAAAACATCTTTGAATCTGGATCCTTTGTGACCTTCACCTTTCCCTTCTGTGAAGGGATATATTCAGGTAGCTTCGTGATGGGCTCCACTCCCTCAGCATCTATGTCTTATGTACCCTAGCCTTCTTCCACCTCCAGGTCAACTACCTTCTCGGGCTTCTTATCTTTCTTCTGTTTGGCTTATGTTGTGGAATGATTTCTTGGTGATTCGCGCACTAGTAGTGGCTTTTTCAATTTATCCTTCTTCGGTTTAACTATTTGGGTTTCTTTGTCAAGTGTAGGCTTCAACCTAGACGACCTCAGCGTCATAGGCACAGGAGCCAAAGCTTCCATACTCACAACTTATGGGGTAGCTCCTTTAGAGGCAACATCGCCACTAGTACTCATGGTTTCTGCAGGGCTTGGTCCAAGCATCTTTTGAGAATGAACTTATGGTTCAACTTAGACAACTTAGCAAATGCAGGGCTCACGACTAAATCCTCCTAATGTGATCGGTTCATAAGAAACAGAAAAATAATCTCAACAACAACTTTAAGGGTGCAAAGTGTTCTCTGTTGGAATGAAACGCATAATTTATAGGGGTTTTTGGATTCAAATCCGACCGTTCCCCCCAAATTCTGGCAATTAATGTTGTTTGGCGGCAGATCTTCAAATATTTTTGCCTTAAATGTCGCCAGCCCACTCCTCTTAACCGTCTTATAGCTATCAAGTCATGAACAATGACTCCAAAAGTCACTTTTCTGTTGTGTTGCGCAGCACTTCCCTCCATGGCGCAGCTTCCTGCGCCCAGCACCTTGGATTGCATCTTCATCATTTTCAGTGCAGCCCGGCTTCTATGTAGTCCTCCAAACCTGGCAGTGTAGTTTATAGTCCTGCACTCCATTGCAACTGCCTGGAGCACTAAGAATATCATGCCACCATATAGTCATTACAAGATCCCTTGTATACAGCTTCATTCGGCTCCCGTTCACGCTTCTCGGAAAAGGTTCTCCATTCAACTTTGCAAACTGAACTGCACCTCTATCTGTAATTTCTTTGATAATATATGGTCCTAGTCAGTGCATCTGAAACTTCCCTGGAAACTTAGTGAATTTACTATCATATAACTAGACCATATCGTTTACCTTGAATGTGCGAAGCTTGATGTGGCGATTGTGCCATTCTTTTTCATGTTCCTTTTGGACCTGTTGATGGAATCCTACCAAGAATCGGTCCTCTTCAAGCTCCATAAGCTGTGCGAGCCATTCGTCCAAGGCTTTGTGATCTTCCATACCTGTGAGAGTTGTTATGCACAGACTAGGCACAATATATTCCATTGGCATTGCAGCTTCTACCCCATAGACCAACCTGAGCGACATTTGTCCTCTTAGCTTCTTGTAAGTAGTCCAATAAACCCATAGTACTACAGGTACATGCATATCCCAATCATTTCACTGCGCGTTGCATATCTTCGTTAGCGCGTTCTGCAAAATCTTGTTGAAGGCCTCAATAGTTCCATTGGCCTGTGGGTGATATGGTGTACTCTTCTAATGGTAAACCTGGAATTCCTCTGTTAACACGTTGATTGTTTCGTTCAGAAAGCACGTACCTCTATTGCTCATCAACACTTTCGGGCAGCCAAATCTGGTTAAGACACACTCAAACAAAAACTTTGATGTTTTAGCCCATGTACAATCCTTAATCAATTGTGCCTCTACCCATCTAGTTAGATATTCTGTCATGGTGATGATATAGAACAACAAGTTTTCTTCCCTGGGGGCTGAATTGGCCCAACAAAATCAATCGCCCATTTTTCAAATGGCTGCAAAGATACTTGACTTTGTAATGGAAATTCATCCTTGTGCGATGGTCTTCCAGTTCTCTGACATGCTTCGCATGCCTTACAATACACTTTACGGTCCTTGTGCAGCATTGGCCACCATAGACTGGCGCGCAAAATCCTCTGTGCAGTCGCCTTTCCTCTATAATGTCCTTCAGCAACCCCTTCATGAGCTTCAGCGAAATGCTATTTCTTTCAAAATTTGGCACATATCTTCGCAATATTTCATCTGCACCCATCTTATACAGATGTCCCACAATAACTGAAAACTCTGCCGCACACACTAATAGTTCTTTCTTTTGCTGACTTCTATACCCTTCTGGTGCCATCCCCGTAGTTAATAAATGAATGATATCTGTAAAATGGTTATCCACTACGCGCACCGCAAAGAGCTACGCGTCTGGCAACCCTTCCTCCAAATTATTGGGCTCCTCTCCTATTTCGATCTACGACAGATGCTCAGATCCTCCATTCAACCTCCCTAGCTTCACAATTACCTCAAAGTCATATTCCTGGAATCGTAGCAACCATCTGAAGATCTTCCCCCCCAACACAAGCTTCTTGATCAAGTATTTCAAGGCAGAATGATCAGTGTACATTTTGAAATTCCCTCCTAACAGATAGTGCCTTAACTTTTGCAACATGTATACCATGGCCAATCCTTCGCTCTCAGTAGTTGAGTAATTATTCTTAACCTTCAATAATTTCCTACTCACGAAGGCTATAGCATGGTCCATTTCTCCTTCACAGGCTTGCGATAACACTGCACCCAACGCAATGCAAGAGGAATCAAGGTGTATGTGAAGTTCCTTCTTCCAATCTAGGAATACTAAGATCAGTGTGGTGACCATTTTTTCTTTCAAGGCATCTAAGCTACGCCGACACTCTTCATCCCAACAAAATGTTAGTCCTTCTTTAGCAGCTTCTCCATAGGCGCGGTAATCTGAGCATATGCTTTGATAATTTTTTCATAATATCTCGTATGCCCCAGCGTCGCATGCAGCTGCTTAACATTCCTTGGGGCCTCCAAATTCACAATTATTGCAACCTTTACAAGGTCCACCATCATCCCTTGCTTGCACACCACATGACGACCCACGATTTCAAAGGGAACACAGAAGATGAATTTCTTCAAGTTCAGCGCGATCTAGTATCTGTGACACGTATCCAACATCAAGCGCAGACTTGCGACATGGAGTTTTACTAATCTGAACACTATCCAATCATCAAAGTACACTTCCAAGAACTTATGAATGAACTCCTTAAATGTTGCGATGACTACGCGAGAAAATATCGCAGGTGCATTATTGAGTCCAAACGACATTAGAGTGTATTGAAAACAACCCCACTCTGTCATGAAGGTCGTTTTCCTCCTATCCTCAGGTGTGGTCTTAATCTGATGGTATCGAGAGAAACCGTCAGTGAAAGAGTAGGCCTCCTACCCTCCAACATTGTCTAATACTTCATCGGTAAATGGCATCCGGAATGGATAATGGACACATGCATCATTAATCTTTCGTAGATCTACACAAATCCTTATCTCTCCCTTCTGCTTCTTCTCCTGAACCACCATCGGGCTCACCCAATCAAATTCCTCAACCGGTTCTATGATGCTTGCTTCCAGCAGCTTATGCAACTCTAGGCGAACCTTTGCCTTGTATTTAGGGTTAAGGCAATACAACCTCTATTTAACAGGCTTTGGATCTGGCTTCAGAGTGATTTTCATAACACCCAAGTCTCCTACTATGCCCTTCAAGTCCGAAAACTTGGTAGGGAATAGGTCCTAGTATTCGCAGAGTAGCTCAACAACTTTATCCACAGTAGCATCGTCCCAATAATATCCAATCTTTGTAAACTTTGGTTCTGCTTTGATCCTAATGTTTACTTACTTTGTTTTCAACAACGCAGTGATGTCCGGGTTATCAATTTGTAGGCCCTCAACTTTGCGATGCCCTTCTACCTCTGGAATGTTAATATTTCTTGGATCTTCATCCTCCTCTTCAGTGGTCACATTATAACATTCCAGTGCATGGTGTAGCTAGATGTTCCAATCTAGTTGGACCCACTCCATAGGTTCTTGCGGCATTCTAAACATAACTTCCTTAATCTCCTGTAGGGCTTCATCAATGCTCGTGAATTCATCTTATAAACTAAAGGTCAATAAGAACCCTTCCCTCAATATATCCGACTCTACGACGCCATGGCGTAGCTCCATCTCCAAATACCAGTTCATGGGAATTGTGTCCAAAGTATGGCAGAATATATGTACCCACTCCGGTTGTGGTTCTGTCCCCCTCGCTTTAGTCCATTTTGCTAAGTAGTATCGCGGATCATCCTTCTCGCTATATTTCTCAGTCAATCTAGTGTTAGGCTACCTAAATCATAACCTCGTCATTCTTCTATAATCTGCCATCCATCAAAGCTATCCTTGTGCGTACCCCACCATCGTGCAGCCGTAGGGCACAGTGCCAAATCTAATGCTTGGAAGCGGTGATCCTCAGGGACTTCATGCTCAAATGCATCCAAAAACTTATCTAGCTCAGTTAAACCATCATAATAAGGCAAGTTCCTTACCTCTGACAAAACATACTGCATAGATTTATGAGGTTTCACCTTCGTCTCCTGCATCTTAGTTATCCGCACCAGGCATTCTTCTATGGTATGGTCAAATTGAATACAGTATTCACATGACGGCATGTCTGATTCTGACACTCCTGCGCGTAGTGCCCTAGTGTTCCGCAGTTGTAATAGATAACCTGACCTTGGCCTCTACCAGGTCCTCCTCCTCCTCCTCCTCCTCCTCCCTGATATCCTCCGCACGCTCCTCTGGCACCCTGCTCTAGAGGTCGAGTTTCTTCTTGCATCCTGTATGTAGGTGTTATTTCCATCATCAGCTCACAGTTGAAACAATGGCGTTCATCGTGGCTCACTGATTTGCAAAAGTTACAGAACAACTGTTGCGGTGTCTGGATGAACTTTTAAGCAAATGGCAATTATCCATCGCATGTTGTCCAGCAACCTGAAAAATAGTGCAGCCCCTATGCTCGGTCCTACTGGAGCTTCTGGCCTCAGGGGAATTGGTCCCCCTCCTATAATATAATTCACAAATACATGATAGTGGTATTTCTCGTGCCCCTAACTCTTGCACTTCAAACACCAAACTTCTGTGCACACCTCTGGTTTAGTCTCCTTGTCCTTCTTCAAGCTCTGTAATTCGAAGTAGAGGCTTTGTAACTGAGAGTGAATCTGTTGTACCCCCAAGGTTGCATCCTGAATGGGTGTTGCATGCAACCTCATTGCGATTTCTAGGGCTTCTGCCTGAGTTCCTATCTTTTGTTGCAATAGAGCAATCCTCAGGTGAGGCAGAAGCAAAGCTATAAACCACTCTCGATGCAGAACATCTGTGAGCTTCATGTTAGCTTCTTGAATCACACATTTCAACCTTTGATCTAGTTCCCAAGGTGTCTCATCAACCCTCATCGTGATTTCCTTAAATCCAACTATTGAATGCCAGTCATACTTAGGCTTACTAAACTCCATGTTTAAAGCATCTTTAGTCTCTGCTAATGATGATAGAGGATTATCATAACAATAATTAATAGAGGATTATAGTGCGCAATCCTGCAGAGCAGTAACCAATTGTGTCTTCTTTATATTGTCATTATTAATCTATTGTGTTGGGAATTCACAACAAACCAGAAATTCTTCGTATCTTCACTCCCTATGCCCTTGAAACTCGACAGACTCATTGTGTTCGACATGTTGAATGGTGGTGGTGGTGGTAGAGGTGTGGGAAAAGGTGTATGCGCTGGAAGTGGAGGTGGAGGTGGAGTGGACAGATGATGTGTCCCCAAAAAACCCTGTGTTATCAGTTGGACAACACTCCGTGGTGAGGTCTGTACCGCTCCCTTGTCATCACTCGAGGGAGGTCCAATCAATGGGCTATATTCAGGACTTGATCTCTCTTGATCTCTAAAATTTTTTCCACCTTGCGTAGCTCCGAACATCAAGGCAATGGCACAACTTGTTTTTCACATAAAAACAATTTAATCTAGGTATTCAAAGATCTTAAATACTTACCTCGCGGTCCCTTGAAAAATCGTGTTGTTGGTGAGGCACCGAAAGGCTCTATGTGGTACCATAGTATTCCTTACATGCTCGACATGAATTCAAGTATTGTTAGTGTGTGGCAGGAGAGGTGGGAACCTCTTAGGAGCCCATGCCAATCCCATGGTAGGAAATAGACGCGAAAGTGGCTACATTTCCATACGTGGAATTCCCTACCCCGAGGACAAGGAAGACCCATGGGTTGAGGACACATTAAATATTCTATCACCCAAGCTCATGAGGGGTAATGTCGTGAAACACTCTAATCAACCATGGGTATCGTCACAAAACTTTGATGCATATCTAGAAGTCTATTAGACTGCTAAGACAGAGGCATGGGTGAGGAGACTGGCTCGAGGAGGCATGTGCAATGACAGAGCTTATCTCCAAGGGGATTGTAGAGATCCCCGTCTAATACATTGCATGAGGTAGAGTCGAAGTCCCTTGACCAAGTGATGGCAGAAATGGTAAGGAAGGATTCGTTGCAGCGCAAAGGAGTGAAGCCCTAAATTTATAGGACGGAACATATATCCTTATCCCTTAGATGGTCAAAACCCTAAACCAAAAAAGCTTACTATTATTGGGGCCATATCTCCCCTTTACGTGTGTTGGCTTTGTGGGGCCTAACCCAGGTTCAACGTTAGTTAGCCAAACAAATCCCTACAATATTGGCCCTTTCGGCATTAGCCTGCGGAGCACGAACCGAAGCCTCGCCCGAAGCAGTATGGGGGGATGTTGTGATCCAAGTGGATATTGGTGGCCACCGACCAAGTCCACTTGGACCCCCACCATTGTTTCTTTTAGCTTTTCAATTTCCTTAATTGTAGCATAGTTATTATTTTTAGTAGTTTTTCGAATCCTGAACTTCCTGACCTGTTTTGAGGCCCTAAATGACGTTTTTGGGAAAACCGGGAGCAACATGGGTCCATGGACCGATGTTTCTCTTCCCAAAGTTGTAATTCTTGGATAGATCTTTCTAACGAGATATTGTGCATGTCAAATGCAGATCGTATACCAAAGTTACGACCATAGGAAGTTGATGTACCAATTTACCCAAACGGGGCCCACAGTTTGGTGTTTCAGCTTCTAGGGTTAGGTTTTTGGATGTTTAGGGTTCTCCATTGTTTCTCAACAATAAATAGGACTTCAAGCCTCATTGTAACAGATTTTAGAGGCATGTATCCGCCACATCTCTTCTCATAGATAAGCTACCATCACCCTAGCTAGTTTATTTCCATTTCTGTTTGTAAGCATATTTCAGCATTTTACAGTAATGAAATGAAGTATTATTTTTGTTGCATCTCTATATGTATGGTTATATCTATAGTTTGTTGCGTTCCTGTTAAAATCCAGATCAGTGGTATCAGAGCGGTCTACACTTTCTCTGTCTTTCCTTGCATGTCCCTAATGAGGTCTGGATATAAGGAGTTGGGGCTTGGACTGGTCGAACCTTTGCAAGACTAGCCTCGCAAATCCTGATGACCTCCCATGGAAAATGAAAAGAAAGATGAAGGGGCAGGAGATCCTATCAAAATCTTGCTCGAAGAGGCCCTCAAGCGACAATGGAATGCGACGATGGACAACTTTGCCCAGATCCTTCAGCGGCTACCCAGCGGCGACACATCTACTTCCAGCAGCTACTCTGGAAGCTCCACACCCTTTAACGTACAATTTAACTTTGACATTCCCATGTTTGAGAGTAGGATAGATGCAGAGGCCGTAGATAAATGGTTAAATATGCTAGAAGGGTATTTTTCTGTTCATAATTTTTCCAATCGGGAAAAGATTACTTTCGCTCTTCTCAAAGCCGCCCCCCATGTCAAGGACTGGTGGGAAACCTACTGCGAGCATAAGGATGAAAATACAGCCTCACTATTTTCAGCCACACCCACTTGGAATTCATTCCGGACTGCAATCAAGGAGTAGTACTACCCTGTCGAAAGCTTTGAGGATCAATACATAAAGTGGACCACGTTGCGGCAGGGAAGGGACGAAGACGTGCCGAAGTTTACCAATATTTTCCATACCCTTCGCACAAAGTTGGGTATCAAGGATTCGAAGCAATGTTTTGTACTCAAATACTGTGGCTACCTACATAAGTACAACCAAGAAGAAATAGAATTCCTGAACATCTCCTTGCTCGACACGACACACCGATATGCCGTCAAGATCGAGCACAAGTTTAAACAGAAGAAGTGAGACTTTGGATCTGCGAATCCAAAGCAAGGGAAAGGTGCCCACAAACCATAGAACAAAGGACAAAGCCAAGGTGGGGTGGCCCAAGACATCTTGCCAAAGCTGCAAGAAAAGAACAACCCAATGAAGCCGAAAAGAGAAACGAGAAAGTGGTGTGCGTTCCATAAGAGCTCCACTCACAACACAAGTGAGTCTTCGTCCAAGCAGTCACTGGTGGCCGAGCTAAGGGTTTCAGAATCAGATGCATGTTCCAACTCTGAGTCAGAACCTGACAAGGGGAATGACAAAGGGAAGCAGATTATCGA
>APFE030368259.1:2123-14332 GCA_000404065.3 Pinus taeda
TTTCTCAAACTAACCAATTGTGCTGCACCTCGAGACTACTTAAAAATATATTAATAACAAACAAAAAAACCATTTTAATGTGCGCAATGTAGTCAATTGATAAAATGTCTCAATGCACATGTTATGTAAAATATTTTAATCTCAATTATGCATATATTATGTATTGTTTAGAAACAAATATTCAAATATATATATATATATAATGTGTAATTTAAAAGAGGTTTACACAGAAAAGTTTTGATCCCTCTTAGTGTATGTTGGATCTATGTCTAAGATGGATTTATGCTAGTTAACATCATACTCATAAAGTGAAAATGTGTTGCTTTCACTGTGGTTTAATTCCTATTAGTTTTGAAGTTCAAACTCATGGAAAGGGATTATGGATGGAAGTCATTTTTAGGGAATTAACCATAATTTATTATAAGAGATGTGCTGTATTATAAATAATAATAATAAAAGATAATGTCAATTAAATTAAAAATATAAATCATTCAATTAATTTGTTATTTGTTATGTATAAATAATAATAAAATATCTGGTCAACTCAATTAAAAATAAAAATTGAATGAAATCAATTTATATATTGTAATTTTCAAATTAATAATAATAAGAAAGCATAATGCAACTCTATTGAAAAAAAAATAATCACTCAATCAATTTTTAGTTTAAAAAATAATAAAATAATAATGTCACTCCTGTTAAAAATAAAAAAATAAGATAAGAATGGAATAAGTCCATTAATATATGTAATTTATAATAATAATAATAAACATTAATTCAACCAATAAAAATAGTAATGAAACTTAAAAATCTAATAAAAAAAATTAGTGCACCTAAAGGCTCCTACAACCTAGTCTGAGGGAAATGTTGTCCTACAATGTTACATTTAAAAATAATAAAAATACTTACATTAAGAAATTAAAAAAATAGGAATAACAAAAAAATTCGATGTGTGCTATAACTAAAATACTTCAATGTACACCTTAATTTTACATCAACTTTACATGGAGATAAAGTAATTGAAAAAAGAAAAGAAATTAATTTACTTTTTAGTATGAGGGAGATATGAAATTCTGTCACTACTTATTATTAAGTTTTTTTCCCCATGGAAAAATCACACACTTTCTATTTCATTGAAATCAAAGTTATACAAATTATTGTTCAATTGCAAACTCTCGGTCATGTTTGTTAAAAGTTATGGAATTATACCAATCCAAAACACAAAACATTCAAACATAAAATCATGCAAGGTTCCAATGGAATAAAATCGCTTTAGTTTAGAAAATGTTGTTGTCATACACCATAAGGACGTCAATGACTTTTTCAGTAATCACTAAATGTCCTACAGGTTGGAGTAATGCTTCCTTTGTTCTTTTGTATACATAAACGTTGTTTTCCATGTGGAAATGTAATACTTTTAGCTCCTAAAAAAAATCTTGTAATAGACAATTTCTTTGTTGCCAAGGATTTAGGGCCAAGCTGTGTATTGTACCAATCTCCAAGAACCAATCAATAACTACTCGAGAATCGCCCAATATTTGTAATCGTTTCACCTATATGGACATTGTAAAGTCAAGGATGAGTCAAAGTTAATTAATTCTACTTTATTATTATTTCTAGGCCCCATCCTCGAGTTAAGAAGGAAAGTGTGATTGTTGTTAAGGTGAAATGCAGCTCCCGCTCCTCATACAACCCTGTCATGACTTTTGGCTCCATCAAATAAGGCCCAAGCCTTCGAAGTATCTATCTTGGGTCCAATTTGAAATTATATTTTCTTCTTTAAACCCTTTTTATTGAGTTTCTTCATTGATGTTATTGTTTTGTGCACCACCCATTGAATATTTGGGATTTGATTATCACAGATGGTTCTATTCCAGCGTAACCATATATGCCAAAGGACCAATCCTGGAACTTGGTTGCAAAGATGCTCCAAGGCTGGGGCTTTTTTCCACACTATTAGGAATTCCCTTAATGACCTACCTGACCGCGTCCCTACATAGGCCTCTAACAAAATCATTCTCCACACTGCCTGTGAAAAAACACAATCGATGAACAAGTGTGTCACCAAAATTTTATTAGCATAACAGAGTGGGCATCTTACAGGCCCTTCCCAGCCTCACCTTTGGATATTATCCCATGTGAGGATCTTATTAGTTAGCACTAACCATATAAAGAGGCATATATTAAAGGATAATGTCATTTCCAAACAAATTTATACCACTAAAAGGGGTCTGAATCTACTTCTTGTTTCACCATCACTTCATAAGCTAGTTTCACTATCACCACCCCAGATCCTTTGTTCATTTTCCACATGAGTTTGTTTGGGTCTATGCTTAATCTGATTCCATTCTATGCAAATTAGAATACAAATTGTGTTTATTCCCATGCTAGATTCCCTAAGAGGCCTAGAGCATTAGTTGATTTCCAAGGACTCAGGGACATCTCACTAGCTTTAGGATCAATTGCTTTAGAAAGTAAAGAAAGTCATATGTACTTTAACACCATTGCTATATTCAAAGAGATTTCTTTGAAGCCATCATCTCCTACCCGCAGATCCTTACTTAAGTCTATTTTGATTCCATCTCCTACCTTCCAAACAAGACCTTATTAAATTATTTCAAACATTAACACCAACACTTTCCAAATATTTGACCCTCTCTGCCATGACTTTTCCTCTGATCGAACCCATTCTTTGACTTTTTTATTCTTCCAATGCTTGTATTGCATCAAAGTTCCCCATAATCTTGAATCAAACATACTCCTCCACAAACTTTTGGCAGCTAGCACTTTTGTAAAAATGAAGTTCTTAAGCCCCCATCGTCCCAATTTCTTTGGGTTGAAAATTTGTTTCCAGCTTGCTAAATGTATCCCTTTCTATATTTTACCTTTCCAAAGAAAATTAAAACATAAACTATTAATTATATTCAAAATTATCCTTGTTACACTAGCCAAATCCAACTAATAGATTGGGATTGCTTCCAAAATTGGTTTTACTATGATCAATAAGCCTCCCAAAGATATCCATCAGTTGCACCAATGATTGATAAAACATTCCATTTTCTTTTCCATTTAGAGTTAATCAACAACTTAGTAACAATTAGCCTTTAAATGATAACCAAGATATTTTATTCCCTCGTCTAAAGGAAAATTATAGGAAGGAAAGTTTTAAAATTTAAAATTGTACTTTCAGGAACTCCATTAGTTAACATAATTGATTAGGAAGAACTAACCTTCAAGCCTATAGCTTCACAATACAACACAATTATGTTCCAAATACTTATCCATTCTTTAGTCGAGCCATGTCCAAATAAGAGAACATCGTAAACAAATAATATATGAATGAGTTTGACCAATTTGGATACATGTATACCTTTGATTATCCCTTCCCTTACTCCCTGGTCAAGAAGAATACTTAATCCTTCTATAATTAACAGGAACAAAAAAGGTGAAAGTGGACATCCTTATCGAATTCCTCTAAAATATTTAAAAAACTGAGTCTGTATGCGATTGACAAGTACCGTAAAGTTTGTTGAAGCGACACATCCCATTATCCAATTGGTAATATCAAAATACAAACCAATTTGTAGTAAAACATGGTCTTTGGAAGACCCAATTTACTCTATCATAAGCTTTAACTCGATCTAATTTCAACACTAACCTAGGTATCTTGTTGAATATCAGATTATGTATTCCTTCTTGTGCTGATCTAATAGCATTGAGAATATGTCTATTTGTCAAAAATCCAATTTTTTATTCATATATACCTTTTGATAGTTGTTCCTTCAAATGGTCAGCTAGGATTTTTGGATTCAACTTGCATAGGAAATTACATAAATATATAGGGTGAAACTATGATTTGTTTTCTTCAAAATTAATTCTATCAAAGTGTCACTGACTTTCCCCAATATTCTTCCTCCTACTCTAATTTCTTCAATGAAACTAACTAGATCTTGAGCTAGGATGTCGAATAACTTCGATATAAATTCCAATTTCCACCCATCAGCTCCCAATCTGTTTTCCTTCTTGGAATTTTTAATAACTAGTAGAACTTTCATATGAGTAACTGGCTTCTTCAGAAACTCAATGGAGTCATTATCAAACATTTTGGGAAAAAGTATAATGATATTCAATTGTGCTTCCATCCTAGGAACCTTTAGCTCCTAAAATAAATTTTGGAAGAAAATGAGAGAAAAATTACTCAAATCTACTTGTGAATAAATAAGAGAACTATCCTCCCTAGCCATCTCCCATATGGTATTGATTACCCTCTAGTGCTCTATGAATTTATGGAAAAACTTGGTTTTTTTATCCCCATGTTCAAGCCAGAAAGCTCGACTTCTAGTCGCCAAGTATCTTTCTCCTCATCCATTAGTGTTTTTTTTTTCACCTTCCAGAGTTTGAATTGTTTGTAGTTCCTCCTCTGAAAGTATTGTAGATGGTCGAGTTATATATAATTGGGTGATTCCAACCTCCAACTCCTTGATGTCATTCTTTTCTCTTTTATGACGAGCCTGGTCCCATATGATGACCTATTCTTTTAGCTTCTTTAGCTTACAAATAAAGTGTTCATTTATAGATTTTGCAGTTGAAGAATCAAAAGATACTCAATTGGATCTAACCAGATTTGACAAAGAACTTTCTTTGATCCAATGAGAGTTGAATTTGTACAATGCCTTTTTATTTTCTTCCTTCTTCCCCAGTTGTAGGAAAATGGGGGTGTGTTATAATAATCCTTTAGAAAATTCACTTCTCCAACTTTTGTAGTGCTTCACTATTTCCAATAAGTGATCGCCGACCAGAAAATGATCCAGCATTTTTGTGATTCCTTCAAATCTTGCTCTCTTATTGTACCATGTTGGGTGTATATACATTGGTTCAATGTCGACTAACCCTTGTTCTTCTAGAAAAGTAAAGAATATTGGGCCATTATATCTAGTCTGGAACAAACTTCCCAATATTCCCATACTGATATGATAAAATTTATGTCTTCTCCCACAATATATAAAGGATTTGACAAAAAACCTAATCCTTTGGTTGATTCCTAGAAAAGTTGATGATTCTGGTAAGGACCGTAATAATTTAGCATCTTGAAATGAACCTGGTGAAGGCCTCTAACACAATTCCAAATGGCTGGAAAGAAGTGGAGATTTCGCATATCCCTGGACTCTAATTCGTCAAAAGACCTCTCGAGAGACCTCTAGAGTCCACTATGCTAAAATTTCAACTAACTAAAAATGAAGAAAGGAAAGCAACTAATTTTTCCCCAGTACACATTGCTTCTTGCAACAAAAGGACATATAGCTTATATGATTATAATAATTTCTTGAGGGCTTGTTGTTTAGGTCAGCTCCCCACCCCTCTAATGTTTAGAGAGAGGACAAACATCAAGCTACCCCCTTACAAGGCTTGGTGTCTCTAAGCGCCAAAAAGAAAATGCAAAACTCTAGACCATCAAGATGTCTTATCCTTCTATTCCTCCCTCTAAGACCCATAATTTTCTCATATGAAATACCCTTCATGAGGTTTGGCTTTCTTTGATGAGCACTTCATTTACTCGTGCCTCTTGCTTAGGGGAGACTCACAAGTTGATTAACATTCTAGCATGGACCCACTTCCCCTAGTGCACATTTATTTAGCTAGGATTCTTGATCTAGGTGGATATTGATGGCCACCTGCTTATTCTAGTTGGATCTCCACCATTGTTTCTTTCAGTTTCCTTAATTGTAGCACAATTTACTATTTTTGGTAGTATTTCGGGTCCTAAACTTTTGGAGTCGTTTTGAGGTCCTAAACAACATTATTTTTTTTGGAAAATGGGAAAACCCAAAACATGCAATAGGTTCTTGGATAGATCTTTCTAACGAGGTATTGTACGCATCAAACGAAGATTGTATGCCAGAGTTACGACCTCGAGATGTTGATGTACTAATTAACCCCAACAAGACCCACAAACTTTTGGTGCTTCATCTCCTAGGGTTACGTTTTTGGATTTTTAGGCTATGCCTTTGAGCCTCATTATAACACAATTCAAAAGGCATGTAGTTGTCACACCTCTTCTCAGAGATAACCTACCATTGCCTAAGCTAGTTTGTTTCCATTTTGCATGTAAACAATTTTTAGTATTTATTATTAATGAATTGAAGTTCAATTTTCATTATAGCTTTCTGTTTCTATTTAATTCTATATTTCATTTCGTTCCTGCATAAATCTGGATCAGTGGTATTAGATCAGTCTCCTCTTTCTCTCTTTTTTTGTGCATGTCCCCAACAAGGTCAGGTGTAAGGAGTTTGGACTTGAATTGGTTGAGCCCTTGCAAGACCATCCCCTCCAACACCAACGACCTCCCATGGTGGAAGAAAATAAAGAAGAGGGAGCAAGAGATGCTATCAAACTACTGCTCGAAGAATTCCTTGAGTGGCAAAGGAACAGGATGATGGAAAATTTGCCCAGATCCTTCGACAAATGCCAACAGGCGACACATCTTCATCCAGTAGTCACTTTGGAGGTGCCGCCCCCTTCAAGATACAATTTAACTTTTACATTCATATATTTGAAGGCCAAATATATGCAGATGTTGTAGATAGATGGTTAAATCTACTGGAAGGATATTTTTCGGTTCATGATTTTTATGATAGGGAAAATATTACTTTTATGCTCTTTAAAGCTGCCCCCCACATCAAGGACTAGTGGGAAACCTAATGTGAGTAGAAGGATGAGAGATAACCCTCATTAGTTTTAGCCACACCCACTTGGAACTCCTTTTGAGATTCCACCAAGGAATAATATTATCCTGTCGGGCGTTACAAAGATAAGTACATAAAATGGACCACACTACGGCAAGGAAGGGACCAAGAAGTGCAAGAGTTCACAAATATTTTTCATACCCTTCGCACAAAGTTGGTTATTAAGGATTTTGAGTGGCATATAGTACTCAAGTATTGTGGACGTCTACACAAATACATACATGACGAGATGTAGTTCCTGGACATCTCCTTGCTTTGCGTCACATACCGATATGTCGTCAAGATCGAATAAAAATTTATATAGAAGAAGGGAGACTTTGGATTTGCGAATTCGATCTAAGGAGAGGGCACCCCAAACCACTGAGAAAAGGACAAATAAAAGGAAGTGTGACTTAGGACATGAAGACAAAGAAGCACTCAAGAAAGTGGTGTGAGTTCCACAAGAGCCCCACTCACAACACAAGTGTGTGTTGTGCCAAGCAGTCACTAGTGACCAAGTTGAAGGATTTAGAGGCATATGTATGTTTTGACTTTGAGTTAGAACCCGCCAATGGGAGTGACAAAGGGGAGAAAATTATCAATGCAGATCCTAGTGCCACCATTGTCGCCACCGAAGATCTAGAGGAAGGGGAGATCTCTTCTACTCATAAATGTGGGTGAAGGGGTCTCCGCTACAGTTCATTATCGACAACAAGAGCCAAAACATCCTCATATCATCAGAGGTTATTAAGTGGTTGGGCCTACCAACTACACACACCTGCAACCATACACCATCTGGTGCCTCCACCAAGTACAAGATCTCTACATCAACCAACAATTTTGCCTTCCCTACATGATAAAGCCCTTCACGGATGAGGTATTATGTGATTTTTCTCATCTTGAAGTTTGTGATGTATTATAAGGCCGACCATTCTTGTGGAAACATCATGTTGTGTATGATTTTGGGCCTCACATTATTATTATTACTTTGGGAAATAAGTTGTATAGGATACTAGAGGTAGCCTTTTCTACTGTCATCTCTTTGATCTCTACTAAGAAATGTAGCAAGATCATCTCCCATATCAAGAAATTAGTTTTATTTTTTATTTTCTCTCAAAGTAAGGGGAAGATCATGGCTACATCCATGACCCCTAGGAAGGGTTCCTCCATATAGCAAAATCAGGTGGATAAGTTCATGGAAGAATACAAGGGCATCTTCTCCTCACCCACAGGGGTACCTTTTCACTGTTAGGTCAAGCATTCAATCGATCTTACTCCCAGAGAACCTCTACCTAATGGGTTGATATACCGTTACTACATTCTAGAAAATGAAGAAATTAAGTGACAGACCTAAGAGTTGCTACAAAAAGGGAACACCTGAACAAGTTCCTCACCTTGTGAGAGCCCGATTGTACTTGTACATAAGAAGGATGAGACCTGTAGGCTCAACGTTGATTATCAAGAACTAAACAAAATCATTGTTAGGAATAGGTATCTAATCCCATAAATTGATGACCTTCTTGACCAGCTCAAGGGGGCTAAGTACTTCAAAAAAATCGATTTGAAGTTTGGTTATCAACAAGTTCCAATAGAACCCACAAACGTATGGAAGACCACCTTCAAGTCCAAGGAGGGCCTTTTTGAGTGGTTGGTCATGCCTTGCAACTTTTATGAGGTTGATGGATGACATCTTGCAGACCTTCAACAACTCATTCGTGGTTGTATATCTAGATGACATTCTCATCTTCAACAAGATTTTGGAAGAGCACTTTCTACACATTCGACAAATCAATCAAACTCTGGGCAACACAAATTGTGTGCCAGCTTGGAGAAATGCACCTTTCGCATGAGCCAGGTCCAATATATAGGTTACATCATTGATGAATAAGGCATGCATGTGGATTTGGCTAAAATCCAAGTCATTCTGGATTGGCCCACCTCAACCACTCTAACAAAGCTTCACAATTTTTTGGGCCTTGCAATTTTTTATTGGAGGTTCATGTTGGGATTTTCTCATATCACTTGGCCTTTGAGTCACATTACCAAGGGCATAGTGAAAGAATTTTTTTCCTAGTCTGAGTCCCAACATAAGGCATTCATTGAGTTGAAGCACTATCATTTCTTTTCACTAGTACTCACATTGCCATACCTACACTAACCATTTGAATTTGGGAAAGACACGTATGACTATGCTATTGGTGCAATCCTCATCGAACAAGGGAATCAGGTGGCCTATCATAGTGAGACACTTTACAATACAATTTGGAAATACCTCGCATATGATAAAGAGATGTATTCTATCGTGCAATCTTGTCGAAAATGGAAACATTACATTTTGGGGAAGGCGATGGTTATCCACACAGATCATCGACCTGTTTAGTTTATGCAGACATAAGGGAAGTTGCAAAATGATCGCCATCAAAAGTGGTATACATATCTACAACAATTCCACTTGAACATAAAATAAAAGAAGGGAAACAACAATCATGTTGCTTATTTCCTCAGTCGGCTCCCAACTACAACACTGACTTTTTTTCTCAACTCTTGTGGCCATGAGACCTATGGATGGCCACAACTGTGAAAAAATGATCCAAATTATATCACCACATACCAAATGCTAGTGGATGGCAAGCAAGTTTCATACTTCCATTTTGAGGACACATTATTATGCTACCTAGGACACTTTAGTGTTCCTTCGAGCGAGCCTGCCAAGCTGATTTGGGAGGTGCACTAAAATCAGGTCGCGAGACACTATGGCGTGGAGAAAACTATGGTTGTACTACATAGGTATTTTTATTGGCCAAAACTCTGATCAGATGTTGGAAATATATCATATCCTGCATTGCCTATGCCATCACAAATCCAATAATCAAGAAACAAGGCCTATACACTCCTCTACCTACTTCAATCATGGTAGTGACTGTGTATTTGTGGTTGTGGACAAATTTCTAAGATGGCTATATTGGCGGCCTACAAGAAGAGTATCACAACATATGACACTTCTAAACTCTTATTTTAATAAGTATGGGTACATTTTTGGATCCCACAACCCATTATATCAAATCGGGATAGTGGGTTCCTAAGCACATTCTGGTCAATCCTCAATACATTATTGGAAACTAAGCTCACCAAGTTGATTGCGTTCCATCCCCAGACCGATGGCTAGATAGAGGCCATCAACAAGATGATAGTGCACATACTACACATGTATAACTCCAAGAATCCATAAAATGGGATGAGATCCTTCCCTATGTGCAACACAATTATAGCATATCTCTCCATAGCTCGAATGGTCATAGTCCCTTTCAGGTGGGCTGAGATTTCAACCATTGTGTCAAATTGATATTGACATGCCTCATGTGACTACATAGACAAAATATACACATGTAAAATCTGAGGCTGATAAAGTAACCAGATTTATTGAATGCATCTAACACATCCACCAATAGGTTCACGACATGTTGGATAAGTCTAATGCCAAGTATAAGCAATGACATGATAAACATTAAGTGCCACATAACTTTTGGGCGGGTGACAAATTTTGGTTGCATTTACAGAAAGAACACCTTGCAAGAGCCCATCAAAAGATCTGACCACTCTGATACAGACCTTACAACATCACCAATGTCGTGGGAAACAATTCTTTCAAGCTCAACATTCCCCCATTCCTTGGGTTGCACAGTGTTCAATGTCGACCGCCTTCGACCATACTTCCCACCGTTATTGGACACATCAGGTATTGCAAAACAACTAACACCAACAAAAATCAACCCAAACTGCATGGAACAAACCACAAATGATTAGATCATGAACACACAGATCAAGTACACTCACCAACAGAAGATGCAACTATATTGAGTTGTCAAAGCTGGCCAACTCTTGCACCAAGGCAAGTGGCTTACCAGGGACCAATTTTAGCAAACATTTCTCCTTATCGTGGAGGCACTCAACACAATGGGGATAATTGCTTCCTAAAGAGGGAGAACTAATCGAGGTGGATATTGGTGGCCACTCACCTATTCCACTTGGACCCCCACCACTATTTCTTTCAGTTTCCTTAATTGTGCACAATTTACTAATTTTGGTAGTTTTTCAAGTCTTGAACTTCTGGAGTTGTTTTGAGGCCCTAAACAACGTTTTTTTTTGGAAAATTGGAAAACCCATAGCCCATGGAAATATTTTGTACTTCAAAGTTGTAGTGTTAAGATAGATCTTTCTAACGAGGTATTTTACACATCAAATGGAGATCGTATGCCAAATTTACAACCCCAGGAAGTTGATGTACGAATTAACCCCAACGGGGCCCACAAACTTTTAGTGCCTAAGGTTAGTTCTTTGGATTTTTAGAGTTTTCCATTGTTTCTCAATAATAAATAGGCCTCCAAGCCTCATTATAACATAGTTGAAAAGACATGTAGCAATCACATGTCTTCTCAAACATAAGCTACCATTGCTTGAGCTAGTTTGTTTCCATTATCCCTGTGAACAAATTTCAGTATTTATTATTAATCAATTGAAATTTAGTTTTTGTTGTAGCTATGTGTTTATGTGTAATTATGTATTTCTTTTCATTCCTGCATAAATCCATATCAATTCCACCCCTTTTGCACTACCTAAAAGCACTTGACTTATGGCCCCTCTGGAAAGAGGTTTGAGTATTTTTTTTATCACTGGGGAACAAAACCCTATAGAGGTGTATCCAACCTCAAAGGACGATCGTACATTCACTGCGCCCCCCACGCCCCCCCACCCCCAATTTTTTCACCCACTACTTAATATAAAGTTGACAGATAGCAGTAAAAAGTAATATTATTGATATTTTATGGTGTGTAAGTCATTTTAGTATATTTAAAACAACAATATATTTAATAAAAAACAATCTATATATATATATATATATATATATATTATATATATATTATATATATATATATTTATAGAGAGAGAGAGAGAGAGGGAGAGAGAGAGGAGAGAGAGGAGAGAGAGATTTCTACTTCTGAATATGAGGGGGGCATGTATTAGAATGTGAATTACAAATAAAATATTTCAATGCCATATATATATGCTAGTTTCGAGAAACACACAAATAAAATCTTTTAACCATAAGAATTTTGTTATTTATACTTGTTATATAACAAATTCTTATGGTTAAAACATTTTATTTGTGTGTTTCTCGAAACTAGCATAGATCCATCTTAACTCTAAGATGTACCAAGAACCAAAAGAAACAAGATATATGGAAGTGCACACCTTTCCTCAAGTTTTGCACTCAAAAAGAAGTTTGCATCTTGAGAGATTTGATCCCTCTTAGCCCTTGGTAGATCCTAAGTTAAGATGAATCTACGCTGATAACATACATATCACATTAAAAAAATTAAATAACAATGATTCATATTCATAGCAATGACATTTTGGAATATATATATATATATATATTAAAATAATGATTCATATTTATAATCATTATATTTTATAACTTCAATTTTA